>JASAND010003589.1:0-82108 GCA_030248195.1 Trissonchulus latispiculum
AAATTGCATAAAAATTTTAATAACCGATTTAAAATTTGCAAAAATTTCAATATATGTTCAAAATTGTTAAAACGACCAAAGCAAAAGACCTCAAAGTAATCGCTAAAATACATAATTCTGTGCATAATATCTACACTAAGTTAACTGTGGTCAAGATTCTAACTGGTTGTTTACAATTTATTCCATGTTTTACCACTATTTTTCAATCGTCTATGCAAATAAATGGTTCTAGTTCGTCCTGAAAATTGCAACAAACGTATTGGTTTAGAAGGTATATACAAAACAAAACATAAAATCACAAAAAGGATCAACTTAATTATGGTATGAAGTACATCCATGTTTATACAGTAAATAAGTAAAAACAACAAACTCCAAAAAAGTTAAAATTAGTTAAAATATTAGCTTAACCATCTGATTGCTCAGTGGAGGGTGCCCGAAGTGGAGGGTACGGGGTGTTAGTCGACAAGATGTTGCCGGTCTGCGACTGGATGGATGACGTCTGTTGCTAGGCATACCCTCCAATTCGACCCTTATGAAAATGTTTCATGGGTTATCTTGGGGAGGAACTCGGGCCTGGGCCTGCAAGCGGGTGTAGTAGTTGGGAATTCCCCAGAAGGAGGTTCAGGATGATAGTTGTTGATCGTCTTGAATCGACTGTCATTACGGAGGCTGCATTATGGTAATTCGCAAGTCCTCAAGAGCAGAAATGAAAGCAGTTTGACCTCCGAGGGTGTCCATGGATGCAGCTTCAGGTCAGCCAGCCAAGCACTCCTGTCCTGCAGAGGAATACTAGGATATTTGGGGGCCGCAGTTTCGTACTCGATCTGCTGATTTCGCATCTGAATAGCTCCAGGGCCCTGAAGATTGCGAAGAGGTCCGTAAAAGTTCCAATTGGATAAGATTTTTCACTGGGAATCATGTACAACAGGTCCACCGTCAAAAGGATAGTTCTCTGGCAGGTGGGCCGCGGTTGATTGGGATCCCAATCTGAACAGTTCCAGAACAAACACAGCAAATCCAGCACCGACGGCACACAGGCCAATAATTCCACAGAACCTGAATCAGTTGGGTTAAAACCGGAGAATGCATCGCTGACAAGGTGGTGGTTTCCCACCAGGACAGCCTGTGGTGAGCCAAGCAACCACCGCAGGCAGGCAATTTTCAGTCCCACAAAATAAGGGATTCCCACCTTTTCATCCCCCCGAGATGCACTTTCCAATTTTAACCCATGTCAGTCGACTACCCTAGTCAAAGTGTAAACGTTAAACTGAAATATTCACTGTTGTGAGTCCATTTCTGGAATCGTAAATATTACCTACATTCCAGTCGGAGAAGGAAGAGTTTAGCGGGTGGTAGCAGCAAGAAAGCTATGACACATTAATTACTGATACATCTTTAGCAATGATAAAGACGTTTAATTTAACAGAGTCAGTACACAGTTGAACTTGCTACAAACGCGTTTTTATCTTCAAAAGCATACAAGTAGCTGTCAGACCCCTTACTTATTTTGAACTGTAAACTTCTATTCTCATGCCTTTCTGAACAGAAAATTGCAGTATGCCGTCCTATTAAGTTTTAGACTGTAAACAGCTGTGGTCACCAAAATTAAGTTACTCCTACAAAATTGGACACAGAATTTAACATTAAAACATAGGGCCTATTTCTTTAAAGATTAAAGTAGTCGGATTAAACGGATTAAAAATCAGCCGGATTAAAATTTTAATTGCTATTTCTTTAATGCTGGATTAAACGGATTAAACGGATTAAAATTAACTCGTTTAATCCGACCATTTTTAATCCGAGGATTAAACGAGTTGATTTTAATCTATTTAATCCGCCATTAAAGAAACAGCGATTAAAATTTTTAATCCGCCAACTTTTAATCCATTTAATCCGCGTACCTGCACGAGGATTAAAAACTAGTTGAAAATGCAAAAATTAAAATGTTGAAAATTTTAATCGACGGATTAAACGGATTAAAATTAATCTTTAAAGAAACAGCGCTTAAGCAGGTCGGATTAAAATTAACTCGTTGATTTTTTTAATCTGAAGTGTGAATAAAGAAACAGGATTAGATTAAAAATTTAATCCTTGGTGCATTAAAGAAACAGGATTAAATTTAGTCCGTTTAACTCGCTTAACTCGCTGGATAAAATTTTCATCCGTTTAGTCCGAGGTGCTATTTCTTTAATGCGGATTAATTTTAATCTAATCCGTTTAATCTTAAAGAAATAGGGCCAAAGTGCACACAAATGAGATATGGACACCTTCACATGAAGGCGGAGTATAGTTTAAGACTACTGAGAATTGAAAGATACTTGTTTTGACTTGTCATCTAACAGAAAGGGAGATAGAAACTGAAACTGCTGTTTTACATAGTGAACGTTGTACCTGAATTTACACATTCAACAAACTCATCCATAGATTGAGCATGAATTTGGCAGATGATTCAATGACTGGCTAGTCCTGATATGCTAATAATTGTAATGACATAATATTGTATGTTTATTGTGTTCTAACTCAAATAAAGGAAGGGTGTAGAAACGTGGTAGCAAGATTTCTCTTCATCAATTGCTTGTAGCAAAAAAGCCTTCTGTTACACTTCAAATTTTTTAAGTCTTCAGTTACTATTTCAGGTAGGTATTACGGAGAGATAAATCGTCAGGTTGTTGTGAAGGCTTTGAGAACTTAAGCATACCCTTATTATGTCTCCTTGTTTATGAAAGTAGTATGGTCACTTCGCTAATTATTCATCCTACCGCATTCGCGTCAATGTTACCGAGATAGTCAAGCAAAAATTTATCACATTTTGTAGGAAAGTAATAATAGTAAACCTTTGCTTAGTGCTAAACTACCGTATTTTCATAATAATTTAGTTGTTGATAAAATTGTAGCGAGGTTGTTGAAACATTCACTAACAAATTGAGCTAATTTAATTTCCTAACAGTGTATACCGTCAAAAGAACAATATCCTAGAACTTTTATCAAATACTCCTGTTTGTGTGACCTGTAGTGGCATCGCAGTGAGCTGAAGTTGGAATGCCCATTCTAGAATATTTTTAACTTTAACACTGGTGGTTTCGCGGGATGAATCCGAATGATAAGTTCCACTTCGTCTTGTATCGTTGTTGAGGGTAGACTGATCTTATCTCTTCCATGCCATGACCGTCGAATCGGAAATTATACTGACGAATAATCTTATTCTCGTTCTTGTGTGTTTGAATTCTATGCCAATTTTGTCTGTAGATATCACTGGCATTTGGAGGAGGAAATATTGAATCATCTGGAACTGGCCGTGGCTTGCGACTAGGTGGATCAGGATGATGTTGTGTGCGTTGATGGTTCAGGCGATCCAGGAAGATCGCACCGCACTGACCGCACCAAGTGATACCCGCTGACATGTTTTTCCAGGTCCATTTCTGTTGCAAATGATTCCTTGCAATGTTCGTATACAAATGCTGGTAGCTGATAATCAGTCTTTTCATGTTTACGCAGCTGTCCTTGGTTAGAAAACTCCTGTGCGCACTTTCCACAATGAGCAACTCGATGCTATTGGCGAATATGTTTAGTGAGACCACATTTTGGAGCAAATGACGATCCACATGAAGGGTAAATTTCCAAAAGAGTAGTTCACAATGTTTACAGGGGTGGCAGGGAACGTAAATTTATTCGTATCTGCAAATTTTCTTCAAATGGGTATCATTTCTTTCAGTGATATTACAAATCTACCAGCATGTAAGATTGTAGTTACGAACGCTTTCTTAATACCGTTCTCCATGTTTATCCCTCAAATGGTCAAGATAAATTTCCTGTGTTCAGATCAAAATTTGTCCTCAATCATACAAGAACGTAATATGATTACTTTGCAGCATCACTGAATAACGTTTCATTAATTATACTTGATAAGTATAAGTGATGAGGGTGTATTTATTTCCTTGATGAGCGTGCATTTATTTCCCTGATAGTTTCTCTAAACAATGTCTTCTAGCCTGGATTCTAGAAAGTCGACATCATAAATCAAGTGTAAATGTAGTCGGCATCATAAATTTCACAATTTTTAATTAATTTTGCTAAATAATTAGTTGCTGTTTGAGGTTTAAAGTGTCGTGCAGTGGTCTCAGGTATGTGCCCTAGAAATGTGTAACAAACTTTCCGTCCTAACATTACGTTTATTATATTTTATGACGCTGGGAAGATTATTTGTCACGTTAATTTTGACAATTTTCGTTACTTTTACATCAAGTGTCACTAATTATTGCTAACTAATTAATTGTAGTTTGAACATGAAAGTGTCGTGAAGTGGTATTTGGTATGTGCTCCATAAGTGCGTAACAAAATTTTAGTGATAAATTTATGTTTACTATATTTAATTCCGCAGGGAAATAATTGGTAACCTTAAATTTGACAATTTTTGCAGTTTTTCCTCAAACTGTATTTTAATTATTGCTAACTAACTAATTGTTGTATGAGTTTCAAAGTGCCATGCAGCGGAGTTGGGAGTGTGATCTACAAGATAATATCCAACTTTCTGTGGTAACTTCACGTTTCTCATTTTATTCCTTTGTGAAGTTAACACCAGAAGTTAACCATTTTCACTGCAACTTTAATCATAGTATTTACTTTCATTGCATTCTCTAGTTAAACTCATACATTAACACGGGGTCCGATTCTGGGGGGGTCTACCCCGACCTCGGCGAAGGATCTACCCCTGAAAAATTCCACAATTGTAAGGAGGTCTGCCCCGAAATTAGCAAAAATTGCGAATTTTTAACGTTTTTGACCAAAAATTAGTAAAAAATGACAATTTTTAGCAATTTTTAAGAAATTTTTTGAAAGAATCGCTAAAATTTGCTAAAAAATTACCAATTTTCAGTGAAAATCGCTGAGGGGGTCTACCTTTTTTTGCTTTCTGGACGAGAGGGTCTGCCCTTTTTTTCCTTTTCGCTGAGGGGGTCTACCCGTTTTTGTCGGTCTGGGGGGAGTCTGCACCCCCCCATTCACCCCCACGTTATCCTGTGGTTAAACGTGTATGCGGAATTAGAACGTTGAGGATTCGCGCCAATTCAATACGTCAAGAAACCATTCAAGAATCCAAAATTCACCCAATAGTTATTAATCATTTATGCGATTAAGCCTTGAGGAGTTGAAAATTAACCAAGAATTTCAAATACCTGACTGTTAGGAAATTTCACCCACATACACATTTAAGAAATTAAAAATTAGCCCAAACTTTCAAATACCTTACATTGAGGAATTTTCACCCACATACACCTTTCAGAATTAAAAATTAGCCCAAAATTTCAAATACTTTGAGAATCAAAAACTCAACCCAAATATCATTAATCACAAAACCTTCCTTTTCTGCACTTGTATGCATACAAGCATACATGCTGCATTCTGCATACATGCTAAATCCCAGTTATCTTTGATAAATTTAAAATCCTAGAATCTTAACATGCCTTGCAGTTTACTAAATTTGGTATGCTTATGGAATGGTTATGGTTTCGATCGCGCTCAGTTCAACTATCACAAATTATTCAATTTCGTCAAAGTCGAATTATTTGAATCGCTAGGGGTACCAAGCTTGTACTGAAAAGGTTTTTGTTCCGACTCCGTTCAAACGCTGTGTATAGCGGTATTGGGTGTGCACCTTTAGCACTGGGGAAGGGTAATCTGTAAAAGACCCCAAGACCACACTACTATCAGCCTTCTGACAACCTTGCAAACAGAAAAAACTGTTTTAACAATGTCATAAAGAAATAATGAAAAACGCCTGCCTGCAGTCGTTAAGACAAAGCCTTACCCTTAGTCTCTCCCCTGTTTTGAGTTGGTGATTGCAGGCAACCGTTTTTCATTATTTTTTATGATTTGTTTTGTACCCTTACGTGGACCCGACCCTCCTGCTATGTAGCTCGGATTTCCTTCATTGACGTAAGTTTTAATAATATCATTTCGCAGTCACAGTCTACAGTGAAACAAAACGGTCCTCAACAATGATACAGTAATCGGGTGTGGGGCGAAAATTATCACTGATAAATTTGTCTCTGAAAAAGTAGTGATCAGGCAGCAAGTCGAAGCAGGTCGAAGCTGCCTTCATTCTTGCCAACTTTTCAGTATCCGAATCCAACTGGCAATAGTAAACCACAAGATGAAACCCGCTGCTATCATAGTCCTCGCCAAAAGGGAATGTGTACTGCAAGAGGGCCATGGGCTCTCCAGCTTCAGCCAAAGCCTTTCGGTGTTGGCACAATGCCATCAGAACGACTTTCTCAAGACGGGTCATTCCTGGATCAAATGAAACTCTTTCTAAGTAGCGCAGATCTCCCAGAATGTTGCCTAAATCCCGGCCAAATTCCTCTAGGATAGACTCTGAATCGTCTTTCTTTCCGTTGTCACTTCGACAATCTTCCAGTTCGATTTGGACGGTTTTTAAATTTACCAAAGTTTTCAGATAACTCAAATAGGTGGACGGAGGCAACCAACCGGACTTGAAGACGATGGATAAGCTTAAATCAAGCAGATTCGGAGGTTCCATGCTCTCCTCCAAAATCACTCGTCTCGGATCTGTTTCGGGTCCATCGACTTTGAGTGAACGAAACGAAGGTCCAACTCGAATTCCAGATTCCAGAGTTCCAAACTCAACATAGTGAAGCTGCAGTTTCTCCAGAACAGGGAAGAACAGTTCGCAGTCCAGTTTCAGTTCGGTGAACGAAAGATGAGTGATTTTGTGAAACAGTCTGGAAAAGGATAAACCCGAATCGGCAGGGATGGTAACACATTTGTCGTCTGAATTTTCGTCAGAATTCGGGTCAAATCCGAGTGACTGAAGTCTTGAAAACCCCCCAGAATTCTGGGTCTGATCAAATGAACTGGGATTCCAGGTTATGTCAGCGTCGTATTCAATAGCAACAGTCTGAAGACAGGGCAAAGGTCCGAGACCGGTTTTAATGAAATCCTGAATTGACATACTATCTTCCTTTTGAATAAAACAGGAAAAATGGCACAATTCCGGATTTTGAGCCAACAATGTCATCAAAACCCCCGCTCTGGCCGATTTCAATTTCAGGTTCTGAAGTGTCCCTGATTTGGTCAATTGTAGCAACACCTTGTCAGGAATTTGGCGCCCCAGAGTCAAACTTTGCATTCGCGGAAATCTGAGTCCAGATAAACCAATCAAATTTTCATCGTCACTGTATGAACAAAACGACAATTCTTCCAGATTTGTACAATGTTGGCTTAGGATTAAAAGTGACTGATGGGAAAGATGCCATTCAGAAATCATGAGACTTTTGAGTTGACAGTTTTGAGCTTCGTTCAACATTTTCGGCAAGAAATCCAAACCGAACCAATTATTTATCAGCTTAGCGCCCAAATATGACAAAGAAGGCGGAATGAAAAAACAATGACGCAAAGACTCGGGACTAGGACGCCCCGAAGGTCCATGACCAACATTGATACGAAAATAGTAAGAACTGATCTCACAATCTCGAGGAGAAATTTTCGCCGAAATCTCATCAAATCCCTGCTGATTAAGAATATTGTCGTAATCGTGCAGTTTCAGAGTCACATTTTTCGGCAAGCGCTCCAACTGAGGGTTATAGTCAACAGAGTCCAGCTGAATTCCCAGAATATGCAAATTAGGAAAGGCCTCGCCAAATTTTGCGAAATCGGCCACTTCGATTGGAGTCAGCAAATGGAGCTCTCTCAGACCGCGAAAGCGATTCATGATCCAATCAAGTCGACTCTTTAAAGCTTCAGTCGGCGCCGTGTCAAAACAAAAATTAACCATCTGATGTGGGTCAATCATGGCGGCACCGACGGCCAAAAATTTCACATTGAAATAGGAATCGAAAATGAGACGCTGAAATTGCTTGGAGACTCTTTCCAGGGGAACTCTTTGAGGCCACGAAATCTGACCAAAAATCTTAATCAAAACGTGATCAGGAAAATCAAGCAGACAAGCTCCGTCTTTTTCTGTCGGCATAATTAGAGACATGAATAAGAGCAGAAACCTAAACGTAGAAGAAAAGTAAATAAGAGCAAAAATAAACTAAAAACCAGGAACTTGGGAAGAATTGATGTTCCTTTTTTAGAAAACATCTGGCTGATATATATTGCGACCCATGTCAAGATAAAAGTTAGGACCCCCAGAACCCCCATCAGAAAAAAGGAGGTTCTCAATTTTATTCATGCGTTTGTATCCAGGACCAGGACTTTGATTGTTATGTGACTACGTTGCAGATCCTTTGCTTCAACAGGCGCTTTAGCAGACATGATATGTTTATACTAAGGATATGTGTATCTCAGTCATCAAATTTGTAGCATATAACCGGGGTGTACTTGGAGGGCCCTCGTGGCTTTTATCGTGAATTTAGACTGAAGTTTGTGTGTCAGAGATGAAACCGGGTCACCGGGTCACCGGGTCAGTTCGGGTCACTATATGGACCGGGTCACCGGGTCACCGGGTCAGGAGCTCTAACCCGGTCTTGACCCGGTATTATTGATTGGAGAAATTTTTTTGCTGTTATAGGATATTTTTCAAAGTTCTACCAATTTTTGTCAACTGACAACTTCAACAATTACTAAAAATAGCAATAGGAATATTCTTAACTTAATCGTGTAGTTTTTTTAATGCTTGTCGCTGTAGTAGTGTCCTCATAATATTTGTAATGTCCTGTCAAACTTACATCTGTAGACCTAGGTTTGAAACTACAATGATTGTTTTGAATCTTAACTGAAAAATGAAAACTATTACATGGGCCCTGAGAGTCTGAAATCTTTATTTTAAAATGTAAAATTCTCCATGCTCCTTCTACTGTAAGTGATTTATTGCTGCTGCTATTATTTTTGGAGGGAGAGGGTCAGTCTGTGGGTTTCAAATCTCGGTAAGAAGGAAGATCTCAGCAAAACAAGGTTTGCAGATTCTGAGATTTATTTTGCAATTTTTATGGCTACTACATACATATCTTCAGGAACCAATTGTGATTGATTTTATTTCATATTCCCAGCCATACGAAAAAGCATTTCCAAAGAATTTCCGCAGAGTCAAACTTCAATCATACAACTAAATGAAATATTTTTCTAAAATATAGTGATAAAATAGAAATGTGTTAATGTTAAACCCTATGATTAGAATTAGATGATGTTATGACTTTGGCAAAGTATATATTTTGTCCAATTTGTTTGATTCGCAATGTAGTTTACTTCACATTACTGATTGAAAAATCTTGCAAATCGTTGTATTTTTTCCGGCTTACTTACAATATTCACTTCCAATGCTACTACTTTAATGAGAGCAAAACCTTTGCCCAACTTGATATTTTAGTCGTCAAAAATGTCCAAAATGGTTAAAAATCACTCACCGCACCACAATAAAGTATTTTTAAAATTTTGCAAGCTTAAACCTGAATTTTCAGAAATACCGGGTCACCGGGTCACCGGGTCAGCAAATAGTGATCCGGTTTCATCTCTGTTGTGTGTATGCTCCATCTAATCTCCACAATATGGGTATCAATCGAAAGCTGACGACAAAAAGAACGAGTTCGTCCTATATCTAAGTCCATACAACGTACTCATTTTTCGGTATATATACCCGAACTCGAGAACCCTCAGAACCTCCAGCAAATACTTAAAACTAAATAGTAGAGGATCAAGTCTCTTGAAAAAATTTAAGAACCCCAAGAACACCTAGAACCCAAATCAAAAATTTAAAACTAAATATCTATATGTAGTTACGGATCAAATCTCTTCGAAAAATTAAGAACCCCCGAAGAATCCGAAGAACCCCCATCAAAAAATGAAGCTAAACATAGTTATAGGTCAAATCTCTACAAAAAATTAAGAACCGCCAGAACCCCAAGAACCTCCATGCAAATAAGAGCTCCAAGAAAAACAAGTGGTAGATCAGAACGCATCAAAATGTGTCTTTTATCTTGACTATACGCTGCCTATACGCTGCACCAGAGATGAAAACGGGTCACTATTTTCTGACCCGGTAATTATGAAATTTCAAAGGTCAGGTTGCAACAAACTAAAAATATATGAATGCGTTGGTGTAAGTGCCATTTAGTGCTTAAGGTGGTGATATCCTTTCCTTTTGTGTTGTGATGTTTGAAATGCTAGGCTTGCGCAATTTTGGGAGTTGGAAAGATCTTTTACGTCATTTTAAGGCTTTAATCAGCAAATTCACCAGAGTTCGCATACTATCAAAATCAGCAATAAACTAGCAAAAGTGTTTTGGCATACTGGCTTAATTAGACCATCAATCCTTGAACGCCGACTTGTCAATACTTTAGAATCGGCCAAAATACTTTTGATATGTATGAACATAGGCTAACGCGGGGGGGGGGGGGGAAATTAGCACGGACCAAATTTTTTGGGTCCGGCTCGGCCAGCTTCAAAATCTTGCTCTGCCGAAAAATATTTTGAAAAACATTTTGCTGAAAACTTGCATACAGGGGTTTTCAGGGGCGCTGAGCAATCTGTTTTCAATAAAGCTTTTCGTTAGCTCAGGATAAGCTTTACATCTTAAGCTTACAACTTTAGCTCATATTAAGCCAACCAAAAGGTTTTTCGAAAAACGAATTACGGATTCGTGCTCAGCGCCCTAAAAACCAATGTATGCAAGTTTTCAGCAAAATTTTTTCAAAAAATTCTTCGGTTCCCCTTGGTCTTAACCAAATTAAAAATTAAATTTTCAATATTTTAAAAGTTTTAAAATTTTTAAATTCATCCGCCTCCAGTATGCACGATGCACCCATACAAAATTTCAATGTTATTGGTCAAAAAATCGAAAGTTAGGGCTTGGGGGGAATTGCACAAGAGACTCGAAAAATTGGCGAAATCGACTGGATGAAAGAAGCAGCAAGGATTTACAGTTTAAACAGTACATCAGCCAGGCTGAAACGACGACATACGGCAAAACTTAATGCACTTAGAGAAATAGGAAACATGAATTCTACACATTTAAGTGGTACATATATCCATACACATCTTAAAACGCCTGTGCTATCTATCAACATGATTTTCAGGGCTGACTGAGTTTTACACGAATACAATTTAGAGAAGACCACAGTGAAATAGTAAAAAAATTACAGTGACAAAAGCGGCAACCTAATTATCAACTATTGAAAGGGAATTACTGCTGCAGCACCTACAGGAAGTAAAATAGCTAGGAATTTGCTTTAGCAAAATTTTCACAAATATGTAGAGCCGAATTTAGAGAATACGAAACTGCTTTATCGATTCATTCCGTGCCAACCAGAGAAACAACTTTAACTTCCACAGCTAACCTCGAACCGAAACCGATAAACTCTGGTGAAGGTAGGGGCAATAGACTGGTTAAAATTTCTGTCACCAGTTTAATTATCCTTAGACAAACGGGTACGGCTGAAGTCCGTTTCCGAAAAGTAACGGAATGGAATTCGACGGCCAGAAAAGAGTTCGGAAATTTCACGAAAGTCGACCGGATCCAATGCTTTGCCTCCTTCAGTCTCGAAATGCAAAATTATAAAAAAACTTCTGGGCAGCTCAATAGCTCAATTCTGACATCTTTTCCAGCCGGAGAATATTTTGCTGGTGATATTTACCCGGAGGAACAACTTCACCGGTGAAATTTTTCCGGTGAGAAATTTTTGTCACCGTAACCGACAAGACAACAACGGCAATCCCGAACTCTGTCAAAGAAGCTAACTCTCAGTCGCTGCAACTAATTCATGAGAAAATGGGATGGAATATAACAGAAAAATCCGGCCTGAGTTGGTTGCCAATATCAGCTTACAAATTGGGAACATTTTGGTTGGTCCGTCGGAGTATCTGCACCTAGAAGAATAAACTTTCACGGGGTTGCTGTTTAGTAGTTAGTTACTCTAACACACACCTGTACTATTACATTATTTTATCCTATTTACATTATGTACTGTGTAGATCGCTTTAGTACGGCTAGTAAGTTGATCTGGTGTAGGTAGGTAACACTGTTTTCAATACAGTTTGCTTTATCAACAATGTCGCTGTTTTCAGCAAATTAAAACAAAATTCATGAAAACAACATTTCATTTTCATTTCAGTTCATTTTGTGGAATAACGCGTAGTTGTATCCTAAACATTGTTTATCCATCGTAGGTAGTACAAAGCAGTACGACAGACATTACACCGAGAATGTGATGTGACGTTAAATTTTGACAGATACTAATCTTTGTGAATATGGCTCGGAAAAACCTAATAACCGGATTCTGTCATAACTCAAAATTCCAAAGAATACCTGATCATAGTTGAACATCATTTCGTAAACAGTCTAGTTTCAAAAGCATTACTTACAAGACAAACGAAGTTAATGTTGAAGTGATATGACACTAGGGAGTGGGGAGCGTCTTCGTTGTTAAATTGGTAGCAAAAGTGAATGGTTTTGAAATAAAGGATATTCCAATACGAATTTTGTTCCAACAGTATGTATATTGTACTGTTACTGTGCTGTTAACTGGGCTAAACTGGGCTAACTGTCATGCTGCTGATTAGGCAGTCACTGGAGGTATATGACTATATATAATGCTCCCGTCTTGGTTGAGCTTTGGTTGCGAAAGGCCAAAACACGGGCAGGTACGGGCAACGACTAGAGGCCAGCAAATGACCACCCCGTACAATTCCTAACAGCAAAGTACAGCATACTGAAGTGAAGAAATGAACGCACTTAAAACACACCATCACTTCCGCTCTGCCAGATTCTCTTGAGCAATGTTGAAGTTTCACAAACGTAAAAACTGTTTTTTAAATTCACCACCCTCAGAAACCCCTAACAAAACTGACAATATCTTCTACTTTTCGTATTAATAAAGTCGTATTTTTCTTGCGGTCCTTATCCAAAATGAACTTTATCCCAAAACTCGTTCGGAGCATGGAGTGCGATTTACCTCAGATTTCAACTGCTATATATTTAGAAAATGGTTTGTGTCGCCTCGCCTTGTTCATTAAGCCAGGGACTAAGCACAAATCGGTCCGCCGATGGCTACAGCCAACCCAGCTGTCTTTCCTTTTATAATTGGTCGGTAAGTGGGTCTGTGATGGGAAGGTAACAGGAGTCTGCCGAAATACCTGATGAAGTGCTGGCCCCACTTCCACGGATGTAGTCAACATTTAACTTGTCACTCATGGCTTTGGGCTGAGAATTTGGAGATAAGCACCGGCACCTATTACCTTTTGCAAGTTGGATTTCTCTTCGAGGGTCACTTTACCTTTGTACCTTTTAGCTCTGTTGTATAGCGGTTAAAAACGGTGCTAGTAGAAATTGTGTCAATGTATGAAAATTCGATTGAGAGCTTGAGAAGCATGCTTAGAAGAAAAATCATAATTCCATTGAAAGCTGTTGCGTTGGATTTGACTTAGCTATATAATAAAAACGTTATAAATTTGTAATGGTTCATAGAAAGTTAATCCGTCTTAGCTACCTTAAGAATTGCTTTCAGCTCGACTTAATCCTGCAACCACATGTCACAACACTATATAAGTGACAGTCTCAGCAGAATTGTCATTCAAGAGGTTTAATTGCTGCATCACCATGATTGTTCTTATCTTGGGACTGATTTCAGCACTTGCAGTCTTCGACGTTGCTAACGGAGCAGGTAGGCCAGTATTTAATATTAACATTAATATTAACATTAACTGTAATATTAAGATTACTCTTCAATGTTAATAAGAGCACATAATGACATAATGCTAAGAGTGTTTTTTTTAACAACGCGCTTAACTTTATTCTCATCTGATAACAACTAACCAAAACTACAATTGAGTGGTGCGATAGTTACGAATTTTCATCGGAACAATTAGTCATTAACTATCGCACTTGATATAATCTCATAACATTTCCTTCTCTTGAAAGATTTAGGCTCTATCTTCCATATCTGTTTTTCTCATATTCCAGCGGAGTTTCATGAGTTACCGGTTTTCGCTGTCTTTGCGGATATCTTCTAGCTGGAGGCGGAGCGTGAGGCTGAGGGTGTTCACGGTTATTGTCAATATTAAATTCCAAAGGGACAGGCACTACCAGCGGATTTGGTTCTCTTCGATGCAATTCCAGGTTTTCGTTTGCATAGGCTCGGGGAATATACCAATCATCGTCGGTGTCTAGGTTATTCGTGGATGTTCTTTTCTTCACATGGCTGATAATCGCAGGCAGATGGAAGGAGGAGTTGTACATTTGTGGTTCTTCCCTCCAGTGGTTGTATTTGGTAAGCAGATTCCGGCCCCATAGCAGTTCAGCAGGTGAATAGGAGGTGTTGTTTTTGGTGCTTCGGTATGCTAGCAACATTTCTGCAACAGCCAAATCACGCTCATATTGCGATCTGAACGGGAGCTTTCCCAGCTTTTGTTTAAACGTTTTAACGAATCTCTCTGCCTGACCATTGGATTGAGGGTGATGTGGTGGCGATCGCAGATGGACGATTCCCTGTGATTTGCAAAAATTTTCAAACTCTGACGAAGTGAATGACCCACCATTATCGCTAACCAGAGTTCTAGGAATTCCATATATTGCAAACATTTTCATCAAGATTGCAATTGTGCATCTACTAGTCAGGTTGCTAACCGGTTGCACATCAACCCACTGTGAGTAGCTGTCTACAGCAATTAGCCAGTGAGTTCCATGAAAGGGCCCTAAATGGTCAACATGAAGTCGTTCCCAGGAACGCGAAGGATTAGGCCAAGGCGCCAGCTGTGCTTTGGGGCTATCATTATTTGTTTGGCAGTGACTGCAAGAACTCACCACGTTGCGAATGTCCACATCTATTCGTGGCCACCAAACATACTGGCGGCACCGAGAACTCATCCTCGTTTGACCTAAATGCCCTTTATGCATTTCTGAGAGCACTCTAGATCTAAGACTTTTGGGTATCAGAATTCGGTGGCCCCATAAGATAAGCCCATTCACAATGAAAATTTCTTGTTTTTTCATTGCAACGGCTGAAAGGTTTTCCGGAACATGCTTTGGCCAACCTTTTTGCATGTAATTGCAAACTCTTTGCAACTCACCGTCTTGGGCAGTTTCAATTTGTAGTTCTTTGAGCGTTATTGGAACTGGATTGGTGCTCAACCAAAAAGCAGTCACAGCGTTCACTTCAACACTCGCTGGATCATCTGCAGCACTGCAATCTGACGTAGGCATTCTGGATAAGGCGTCTGCGTTGCCATGTGCTTCAGTTCGCCGATGTTCAATCTGAAACTTTAACGACATTAAGGTGACTGCCCATCTTTGTAACCGGCTCAGGGACAATACAGGGAGAGCCTTCGATGGATGGAATATTGAAGTCAACGGTTTGTGGTCTGTTTGTAATGTGAATGAGTGGCCAATTAGGTACATGTAGAACCTCTTAACGCCAAATACAATAGAATAAGCCTCTTTCTCAATCTGAGAATACTTCCTTTGGGCATCGTTTAAAGTTTTAGATGCAAACGCTATTGGACGTTCTTCGCCAGAAGGAAGCCTATGGCTAAGAACTGCTCCAACACCGTAGCTGGATGCGTCGCAAGCTAGAACTAAAGGCAAATCTGGGTCGTAGTGGTAAAGCTTCAAATTCTGATTTAGGTCGTTTTTCAGCTTTAAGTAAGCTTCTTCGCAGTCGTCAGACCACTTCCAGTCATGATCACGTCTAAGTAACTGATAAAGTGGATGGCAGACCGAAGCAAAATTTGCTAGATATTTGCTGTAGTATGTTACAAAACCAAGAAAACTTTTCAGTTGTTGTTTGTCGGTTGGTTTAGTTAATTCAGAAAGAGCTTGCAACTTGCTTGGAATTGGTCGAATCCCTTCTTCCGAAAGCTTGTGCCCTACCAAAGTTACTTCGGTTTTTAGGAATTCACATTTTTCCAATCCTAGCCTTCCATTGACGTCTGCAAACCGTTGGAACACCTTTTCCAAATTATTATCGTGTTCCTTCCTGGTTTTACCTGTGACGACAATGTCATCAAGAAACCAGGCTACACCCGGTATGCCGTTTAACAAGTTATCCATATATCTTTGAAAAATGGCCGGGGCTGAAGCCACCCCAAAGGGAAGGCGTTGGTATTGTAGTAACCCTAAGGGAGTATTTATGACGCAAACCTTTTTGCTTTCTTCACTTAATCGCACCTGGTGATACGCTCTAGCCATATCAAGCTTTGAAAAATACTTTGAACCATTAATCTTATACAACATTTCCTCTACCCTAGGAAGAGGGTGGGAATCAATTTCTATATTTGAATTAACGGTTACTTTAAAGTCTGCACATACCCGTAGTGACCCATTTGGCTTGACGATGGGGACGATTGGTGCCGCCCAATCCGAGTACGCCACCGGCTTCAAGATTCCCTCGTTTATTTCTTTTTCAAGGGTTTCCTTTACTTTGTCCACCAGTGCAAATGGTAGTGGTCTGGCATTATAAAATCGAGGACGCGCACCATCTTTCAGGGTAATAACTGCCTCCGGTAGGGTCAGGGCTCCCAGATCTGAACCAAAAATTTTTCCGTAACTTCGAAGAAGGGACTTCAGATCATTATCATGGGTGCTGGTATAATGGCATTTGGCACTAACCTTTTGTTCAGGATCGTTGACACCGCCTTTGGCAACTTGTGACCAGTCAATTTGCAAATTTTCTAGCCACGGTCTTCCAGCTAGACTAGCTGTATTTCCTTGTACGACATATAGATCAAGAGGCTTTGTAGTATTATCATTCATGGTTCTAGCCAGTACTTTTACTTTTCCAATCACCGGAACTTCCGTATTTGTGTAGGTTTTAAGCCGTAGGTTCGTCGGTTTCAGTTTCATGCCATCGCTGAGTTTCTTCCAGACCGCTTCGCCCACTAAGGACACACTGGCACCAGTATCAATCTCCATCGATAGCCAGTGACTGTTGATCTGAAACCAGGTTTTCCATGAAGCAGTTTTCGGACTTTGTATTTGGTGTAGTTCCCATATTTGCTGATCTTCAGGGAATTCTTTCCAGGAATCTGAGGACTCTTCCTTGTCGTCGAGCCTTTCATCAGTAGAATCTTTCAGCTGCAGGATGGGGGCCTTTAAGGACTTTTGGGATCGTTTTTGAGGCACCCTTTGCGGTTGGCGGCAAACCTTTGCGAAATGACCAATTTTTCCGCAATTATGACAGCTTTGACCACTTGCAGGACAGTTATGGTCTTTGTTAGATTTCCAGCCACATCGAGTGCAGTTGCGCAATGAAAGGTGTGAATCCCACTTCGTCGATCTATTGGACCCAGATCTTTCAGCCCAATGAATGTTCCCAGAGGTAGTACTTTTGACATCGCGCATTTGCTGCAACTGATGGGCGTCTGTTTCTGAGGTTTCGAGTGTCATTGCCAACTTTACTGCTTTCTGAAAGGTCAAATCTTTCTCGCTGAGCATTTTTCTTTGAATTCCGGAGTTGGTTAGACCCACAATGAACCGATCTCGCAAGAGTTCGTCCATTAGTTCAGGTCCGAAGTTGGCTCTTGCTGCGAGACGTCTCAATCGTGCAACGAATTCGTTGACTTTCTCTGATTCTTCTTGGAAAGCTGAGTGGAAACGGAATCTTTCCATCAGTTGTGTCGGCTCGGGATCAAGGTGATCTCGCAGGAGGTTGCATAAACTTTGAAAGGTTTTGTCCTGGGGTTTCTCTGGGGAAGCCAGTGATTTCAGCAACTCGTAGGTTTGACTGCCAATGATTGATATGAGATATGCAGTCTTCAGGTTGTCATCGTGAATATTTCTCACCAACAGGGACGCTTCTAGTCTTTCCTGATACGAAGACCAGGTCTCCGTGGCACTGTCAAAGTTAGGAAAGTTCAAAACATCCATTGTTTTATCGCAGCGCCAGTTTTATAACAACGCGCTTAACTTTATTCTCATCTGATAACAACTAACCAAAACTACAATTGAGTGGTGCGATAGTTACGAATTTTCATCGGAACAATTAGTCATTAACTATCGCACTTGATATAATCTCATAACAGTGTGAGTAACATACAATCCTACATTGTGTGAACTATTTTCGGTTATTCTCCTTGATTTTCATCTAAATTACTCAAAATGCAGTGTTATCTTTATGAACGATAAACGTAAAATTGTCCTTCTGTGTAGGAACCTCGGTTCCTAGCTAATTTCATGTCCGCCATTGAAAGATAACGAGAAGTCAGTCTCCTCAAATTTGTCACACAGAGCGGCGGCTCTTCTATCAGGTTTTCGCTATTCAACGGGGGTTTTCCCTTCAGGTTTTGGATTGGGGGACTCTAGTCCCTCTTACTTTGGGTGATCCTTTACTTCTTCACTTTGGCGTAAGCCTCGGGTTTGTTCTTTTGTGTGCTTTGTCAATATCATTTGTCCTTCTGTAAAGTTTCATGTTTTGAACTAAAAGTTGATTTTTGTTATTTTGTAACTTTATAATTTTGTCTTAAAAAACAGTAAACTCACGGTACTTTATAGATTGCCGGCGCCTGCTGTAGTCGGTTAGGAAATTATAGCGAGTTTAGGGACGAGCCTTCGAGTTTGATATGCGCACACTCACGATCCTAGCAATCTTTTATTGAGTTTAAATTTATTCTTTTACTGACAACAACCAAACCTTCACAACTGGCGACCGTGACAGGACTCGAACCTGCAATCTTCGGATTCACCAAACCTTCACAATTGGTTCTCCTAACAAGTAATATTAGTTATTTGGCTATTGTAAAGATTTGGATTAGACGACCTCTGACATTTTACATTAAATGAAACTGGAAGATTGCAGGACTTGTTAGAGTGTGTGCATGTCAATTCCAATAATCCAATTACCCCAGCCAACTACAAAAACAAAAGGTCGAAAACTAAGGAGTGCTTTAGGTAGACTCAAAATTTCACAAAACTGTCCAAAATAGTATAAGATAAATGCAATATAGTTATCTTCAAGGCACCAGAACGTTAACAATTTCAGACAGAAAGATATCAAAGTTTGTTATTACGAAACTAACTACCTGAACTTAATAACTTAACTTAAGTTGACATCACCTTTTTAAATAATTTTGAAGTAGAAAGAATCAGAAATGATTGAAATAATTTCAGACTATTTCCAGTTATGTTGCTTTGAATATCAAACAGACAGTTAAACAATCTTATGCTCTGTCCTTTCTGTGCCCTGAATTGATAGTTTCAGACTGTTTTGACGCAACGCGCAACTGCTGGCAAGACGGAGACGCCGCCTGTTCTGATCCGGGTGCGTATACGGGAAACAAAGCGGATACGGTTGACGGAGTCGCGTGTCAGAAGTGGTCTTCCAAGATACCTCATAATCCCAATGTGGGTCAACAATATGGTAACACGAATGTTTGCCGGAATCCGGATGATTATAGCGGCGGACCCTGGTGCTACACAACTGACGCCAACCAGCGATGGGCTGCGTGCTTCCAGCGATGTAGCAAACTTCCACCCGTGGTCAATCCTCCAGTAGTCAAGCCTCCGGTCGTCCAACCTCCAGCCATCCAACGTAATTTTTTATTTATTAAGGTTAACACGGGAGGAAATGGGGATCAACCCTCCCCCCAACCCGGACAAAGCAGAAGGGCAGCTGGCAAGCTAAGTTTTTGCACTGTATTTTTAAAAGAGTTCCGGCTTCGCGTGAAGTTTTTACTTAAATAAAACTGTTACCTGAAATGTGTGATGACACGAAATTTGCAAGTACCCATTGATTCTATAGTCCAATCTATAAAGACATCCTCTTCAATAGTGAGATATCTCGTCCTGTTAAATTTGGCTTGAATTCCTTGGGTAGTTTTAGAGAAATCGATGTTCAAAGCAAAATAATCGCAGTTTTCCCAAAACGATTTTTCGATCAAATCTCTATTATAAATCAATAAATTCCGGACAAAAGGCGTGAATAAAATGTGCCGTTGGACAGCCTATCCGCCGATTAGAAATTATAGAAAATAAAATAAATAGTTCAGAAACCATTCAAATATTGTTAAAAGTTTACATTTTCAAAATTTATGTTTGTTTCAAATGATTTACATCTCTAAACATTTAATATATTTACATACTTGTGAAGAGGGTCACGATTTTTCGACCATCACCGATTTTTTCATTTTTACATATCTTGTACTTCCAGTGTGTCTACAATATGACGGCTGCGTTTATTCGCTATAAGATAGCAGTATTAGTAGTAGTTTCAAACTTATGCAAACTCTGCGGAGAGCAGCAACGTAATGGCCACAATGTGTGCCGCTGTTTATGGTACTTCTCAAAAGACTTGTGCAAAATGATAAAACGAACGTCTGAAGCTTAAACGTCAAATATCTCATTGACCAGTAAATGAGTAAAAACGAGCGAAATTGTAAAACGGCGGAAAATGGCTTAAAATTAATTAATTAATTAGTGTATACGTTTCACAGCATTAATGCGCTGTATTGAAGAGATGCATTTTTCGGTTACTCCTCAGCGTAGCCGCCGCTTATTATACATTATACTGCGTACCTTTTCGTCTAAACGGCATTGAAAATGTGTAGGTGGTGGATGTCTTTACACATTGAACATACAAGCCTTGATTCATCTCGTGGATATGCGTGATCTGTGTGTTTAACCGGAATTTTGATCATTTGTTGGTAGTGTTCTTGCTTACCACCGTATGCAAATTAGGTCATATGAAGAACACTTTGTGAACACTATGAAATTTATCAACTGAAAATCCACTGAAATTTGTGCAACTAAAATTAAATGATGTTGAGATCAGAATAACCGATGAACAATGAGAAACAAGCAGCTATGTAGGAGCTCTTGATCAGATCAGACGCAAGCACGATGCAGTCTTCGCTGACAGACTTTATCATGAGACATAAATAGCACTGCGAGCATAGAGAATGTATATATACTGGAGAAAAGTGGATAAAATGAATTGAGAAGATTGGAATGAAGCACTGCTATCAACTAACTTTATTACGTAGCCGGCCCCTACCGCTAAAGCTAAGGTACACTCCTAAACTGTCAACAAATATTTTGCTTATAACTTTTGCTTGGTAAATAAGGCACTCTAACAGAACGAACGGTCTTGCTGTTTCAGCCGTCAAATTCTACCGCTACTACAAGCATGGGGATCATTTACTGAGCACCAATCCAAACGCCCATGCTCTCACTGTTGGCTACAAAAAGGACACAAGGCACCAGTGCATCTACAATCAGCAGGCGCCAGGCACCGTGCCGCTGTACCGGTTCTACAACGCGGCTGCTGTGGACCACCTTTACCATACAGCAAGGAACCCGCATGCCGTCAGTCTGGGCTACAACTACGAACACGTTGCTGGATACTGCTTTCCGAAGCCGCACCCGGGCGCCATACCACTCTACCGGTTGTATCACGCTGGCACAAAGGACCACCACTTCACCTCGTTCGCCCATGAATACAATGTGCTCAAGGGCAAAGGATGGCTGGATGAACACATCACCTGCTACGTTCCAGCTAATTGCTGAAATCCCTTTATGAGAGTGGAGAAAATTATAAAATTACATACAAGTATATGAAAATTATTGTCAATAAATGTTGGTTCACGTCAACGAGTTTAACATTTATAGTTTAATACCTAATATTGTATTATATACTAACATCAACAGTATATAATGATAAAGAGTATGCCACTAGGCATGCTCTCTGTTACCCGATAACACCAACTGTGGCCTATATTCTTGGAAGAAAATGCCTGCATCAGGTACTAGTACTATTAGGTGTCCCAAACTCCCCCTATATTCTACATAGATTAAGCTTTCGGTTTAGATCAATCCTTTCAGTAAATGCTGGTTTGTGGATTCTGCACTGTTGACATTGCATAAATGCATAGGTAGTGCTTTGCTCGCAGCTAGAAATACGAGAGCTAATGCAGAGAATTTATAAAGTCTGACCAAAAAATCTTGGAACCAAATTGTGAGCATGTGTCCTTGGCCCACCCTATTCAAGTAACAAATAAAGTATATCGAATTCCCTTGTAAGTTTTAAGTAAGCAAAGTTTTGAAATACTACACAGTAAACAAAACAATATTAGTGCTTAACTTGACTTAACTTAACAAAACTTTTTACTGACATACTGACATACTGACATCTGACAGGCTGAACATAGACCAAGCATTTTTGAACATTGATTTCTCAAAACTGTAGAATCCGCCGACATTTCTTCTTGTGCCATGATTTGAAGGACATGTGGGCCGAGGGACATTTTTTGGATTTGGCTCAACACGTCTCAATATTCCAGAAGATCCAGCAAATGTGCTGTGACACGACATTTTGCAACTTTGTATTAAGTTTCCTCCCAACTGGAGATGTTTTAGCTCAAACCAAGAAAAATGTCCCTCTGCAACAGTGCGGATTTTTACCCAGCCAACAATCACGCTTATCCATTGGGTAGTCTTTGAGAAATCGTTGTTCCAAACAAAATAATCGCTGTTTTGCCAAAATGATGTTTCGGCAAATCTGTAGCTTAAAGCAACGAATTCCAACTAATAGGTATTTATGAAATGTGCAATTAGACCATGTATCGGTTGAGTATAAAGAAGACAGAATTGTCTGTAAAATTGGCAGTAATTTTGAAGACACTGATTTCCTCGAAAATTACCATTTTTTGACCCCAAAAGTCGTTTTTGGCTTATGCTGACTTAACCACTAGAGAGACAGTTCAAAGGTTGTAAAAGCAAAAATGTCCATTTTGGTGCCCTCTTTCCAGCCATAACAACCAACCAGGTGTAGTGACTACGCACTGAGATGGCAATGGCAAAAATAAAAAAATTTCTTATCTTTTCACCTAAAAATGCGAGACTGGTCCCAGAATGTTAAAGAGCACCAAAATATTATATTTTGAAAGTTTCGTCTATTTTCACAATGGATTGGAGCCTGTAAGATCAAATTTACCCAAAGCGATACCACCACCTTAAACACAGATAAGTGAATTCAGTACCCTAATCGATTTAGTTGAATACGGGTAGAGTAGAATACGGTTAAAATTAACTTTTGCAACTCTTTTCATGAATGAGCAGAATCAACTTTAACTCTGCATGCTTTTAACTCTTTTAAACGCAGCAGCAATCAGTAGTTTTATGCAACGGAAAAATTGTTACTGATTACTGATGGTATTGATTACTGATTGCTGATTGCTTTATGCAACGGGGCCGTACTCAACCGTTTTACTGCGGGGTACTGATTTCTACTTGGACAAACTTTTTACGATAAAAGAGGGAACAACATCGTGCACAAAAGATTCCTTTTTGTGAGATTTGTGGACGGACGTTTACGAGGAAAGAGAATGCAAGAAACATCAACGCATACACGTACAAACTACATCAACCAACAGCCACCAGCAAAGTAACGAAGATACCAATTCTCCACCAGCAAAACGATTCCGCAATGACGATGTAGCCTTGTTAACATTTCGTGAAGCTCAGCATTCAGCACTTCATTCGACAATAACAGTTATAAGATTAGAAGCAGAAGAAGAAATTGCAGATCCTGAGCGTTTTCTTTTCTGTGTCCAGGATAGATTGTTTACTGAGATAAGTGCACAGTTACGTTTGCACACTGGACTAAAAGCATGGTTATGTATGAAGATCCGCTTTGTTCGTGCATCTGACGCAAGAGAGAAAATGGAAGCATATTTCAACTGCAAGGCAACAGTTATTTTGCCAGGAGACGAAATTTTGAAAGAAATTATGTTTTCCGAGATTCTGCTTAATGTGGAAATCTTCCCAAAAAACGGATCAGGTTGGATCATTGATGATATTCTACATTTAGAGCTTCATTGTGCCAGATACTGTCCAATCTGTGGAACGTCATACATTGCAACTACAATTTTGAATTGGAATGCATTCCTAAAGGCATGGAGGATTTACTTATCATTCACGTTAAGGAAGAAGCGAGACGGTGATTCTCCAGGTTGGTCAATTAAATTTATCGACAGCTATCAATTGATGACTAGTTCTCTGGAAACACTAACTATCAATTTACGCAAAAACATGGCATCTACTCTGCTTCTCAATTAGACCTGCTACTCCGAAAAGGTGTTTATTCTTATGAATACATGGACACTTGGGAAAAATTCAGTGACAGAACTCTTCCTCCGAAATACTGTTGTTACAGTAGTTTTAATGATAATGGTATTAGTGAAACTGACTACGAACATGCCAAGACTATATGGGATCAATTTAAAATGTCTACGCTTGGAGAGTACCATGATTTGTACCTCTTAACAGACGTCCTGCTGCTAGCTGATGTTTTCGAAAACTTTCGTCTTTTTGCTCTCAAACACTACGGATTGGATCCTGCTCATTATTACACGCTTCCTTCATTTGGTTGGGACGCTGCTTGAAAATGACAAAAGTACAACTGGAGCTGTTAAATTATAGTTGCTTTTTCGGTTTAAATTATTCGGGTACTAGCTGAGTTTTTAACCTTTTATTAATTTTTTACCTTTTACCTTTCTTTTATAAAAACGATCTGCATTTTTATTAGGCAATAGTACTGGGGGCATTCCATCTTGTCGTATCCCGGCGGGTCCGTGGCTGCCCGTCGCCTGCGGTCGCCCTCAGGGAGGCCAAGGGTGGGCGGTCAACCCCGGACCGGCACTTTTGACTCCGTAGTTATATTTTCCGATTCTTCACGATTGACTCAGTCCGCGGCTGCTGGCGGTCGGGCTCAGCCAGGCCAACGGTTGCCGCAGACTGGTGTCTCCCTCTCTCAAAATTAAGTCGGGCCTTCTATTTTTGCACTGTTGGCCGTAGTGCCTATTATATATTGTCTTGTGGCCTGCGGGCCTGAACTTTTGGTTGTTACGTAGGTTGTGGGTTTGTTTTGTTGTTATTAGTTTGATGTTAGTAACCTGTAGCATACTAGTTTCCCTTTCCCTCCCCCCCTGTCCCCACTTGACTGCGAGAGCTTCCCCTGTAATTATTGTTGTTTGTCTGGTTGTATTGTCCCCTGGTCCCGGTACTTTACGGGTGGCCCATGGTTCTGCTTCTTCTATCTGGTGTTCGGGTCTTTGTTGACGGTGATTTCGGTGATACGGTTTTGGGTCTGGACGGGTCGCTTGTGCCGAGGGGCACCGGCCCGTATTCCTGGCGGCAGGTCCCCCGAAGCTTGTTTGGTGTGGCTCCCTGCCCATGGTTTCTTTGGTTGGCCCTACTGGTTCTGGTCTTGTCTTCTGGCATTTGGCCTATTGCCATTTTGAACTTTAATATTAAGTCTATATATTTTGTGATGTTCTGAATGTTTACCGGTTATGTCCCCATGGCCTCGCTAGTCCCCCTTCCCCCTTGTCCCTTCTGAGCTACATTTGTTTTGTTTTTGTTTGCCTTACTGTTTCACTTATTCTTGCCTTTTTACGATTTAGATTTAATCTTGGTGGGGGGAGTTCTTGGTCATTGTCGAGGGCTTCGTCCGGGGGTTAAATTTTCTTTAAATTTTCTTAAAACTCTTTCCCTATTTCTTTATTTTCCTGAGCTTCATACGAATCGGGGTGGGTGGTGCTCGCTAGCTCGGCTCGGCCGTTCTATACTATGTAGTATTTTATTTTGTTCTTTTCGGGTCTTTTCTATTTTTCTAACTGGTGTTTGTTTCTCTATTTCTTTTCTAATGTGGTGCGAGTTTACTTTGTTTAAAAATTTTCCTTATATTCCATGACTGCCATTTGGTTGCCTTATCTACCTTGCCATGTATCTTTTGTGCAGCTATTTTTGCAACATATATGCTTTATTTTGTATACGCTTTAAAACGTGGCATTGTCTTGATTCTATTTTGCGATTCGATGGGGGTTTAATGTCCTCCGGAGTTGCTGGCAACAACTCCGGAGCTGGTGTAGACTATGTTAGGTTGTCCCGGAGCTTGAATTTCTGTTTCTATTTTCTTCCCTGTATATTCCGGAGCTGTTTGTTACTTTCGTTTTGATTTTCCTCGTTAAAAACGTCAGCTTCGGTTAAAAATTTTGCTCCGGCCGTGGTCTTTGATTTTTCATCCTCCTCCGGAGTTCAATTTCTGCTTTTGTTTGCCGGTAAACGTTCCTCCGGAGCTATTTTTTCTGCTTCTCCATGATGTTTTCTGTCTAAAAACGTTACTTCGCTGGTCGGATGTGGCCTCGCTTGTTTGTTTCGAGGGCTCCGGAGTACTTGTCTCTTTTGTTACCTGCGTCCTCGTCGTGGCTCAAGGGTGTCCTAGCCTTTATCTTTTGTGTGTAGTCGGTGTAGTATGTGTCTATGTGTTGAGTAGTGTCTTCCCGATATGTTTCGGAGTAGTTTTAGCGTGTCTCAGAGCACCCGTGTGTAAAATGTTGGGGCCTGAGTAGTGTTCCCGAGAAGTGCACCTCGAGGGATACGCCAAAATTTTATCTTTTCCGATGATTTCTAAAACGCGTTTTATCTTTACTCGTAGGTAGGGTACGTAGGCTAATTTGATTTTATTACTAACCCTTGAGCCCTTGACCGCGGCGAGGTCGCGCGTTTCAAAAGAGGGGGTATTCTGTGAATTATTTCGGTCAGTCTAAGCGTATTTTCATCTGAAATTATGAACGTGTACTGCTAACTTCACGATAAATTCATATTTCGTTATTTTCATTTGAATTTCTAAAATGTACTGCTAAATTCATGAACGGTCAAACTAAATTATTTTCAAATTGTTACTTCTGTGTATAGGCCCACGGTCGGACTAGCTAATTGTCACAATCATTCAAAATTCGAGCGCGCACAGTCAGTTGGGATTGTTCTGCTGTCGAATGAGGTCGGGGCCCTTTCATATAATTTTACGCTCCATTAGTCTAGTGGACTGTTAGGCGCCATCTGTCTTACATTTTGTCTGTCTGGTGGGCTCCTTTGTTAGAGTTCTTCTGTAAGTTGTTTTGATTTAAAATGTGCTCTGGTGTCCTTTTCTTTGCCTTGGTTTAGTCATTTTGTGGTAAAAATTGTTAGTTTTGTGTTGTTTGGTCATAATTTGGCATCTGAAGTAAAACTCGCATTTTTTATTAAAGTAAACTTGTATTTTTGATTAAGTCGTTCTTTCTTTGCTGTAGGCTAGGGTAATTAGGGCGGTAGGAATCTGAACTGCGCACACTCTGTTGAACCGCTGCAATCTTCGAAAGTTCCGGAAATTCGCTTGTCGGGGGTCACGCTCTCAGAGCGTACTTTCTACAAGTCTATTTCTGTGATTTAAATTCGTTTGTTCAGAGATCGTTTAGTCTAAATCTCTACAGCAGGATCCAAACATGTATCTGTTTTTTGAAAATGGAATTGGGGGGGTTTTTTGTCGCCGATAGGGGGGACAAACACTCTTTTTGTTATTTTTAGAGTGTTTTGTTGTTATGTAATGCGGTGTGGGGGGGGCGATGTGTTATCTTCTATGTTGTTGTTTGGTTTCGTGGTGTGGGGGTAAAGGTTTACAATTTGGCATATTGTTGGTGTTTTTTTTGTTTTTTTTTTCTCCCTCCCAGCATCCCTTAGCACCTGAAAAAATTATTATAGGTGATGAAATGCTATTGACCTATGCTAGGACGTTGAAGGAACATCATCATGTATACTCAGGAAAAGTCGCAAAGCTTGTCCCTAATTTATTTCCCAAAAAGAATTACATTATGTAAATCTACGGCAGAACCTTGAACTTGGAATGAAACTAATTGAAATCCACAAAGTACTAAAATTTCACCAAGAAGCTTGGATGAAACCGTATATATTTCTCAATACTGAAAAGCGAAAGAATGCCACCAGTGACTTTGAAAAGGACATGTACAAACTACTCAATAATGCAGTCTTTGGAAAGACAATGGAAAATGTACGTGGATATCAATATGTGAAGTTGGTTACCAATGCAAAGAAACATAATAAATTGGTTGCAAATCTGAAAAATTTTCGGACACTTTCAATCGACAATGACACAAACTATACAATGGGTGGTCTTGTTGTTTTCTGTCATTTCTTTCTGCCGTTCTTTCGAACTGCTCTTTCCGCTTCATTTTCCAAAAGTAGTCTTTACCGTAGTCCCATCTTCCGCATGCCTAAGTGGTGTGTTGTCGTATCCTAATTAGTTTCTCCAAAGGTTTCCTAATAAATTCCTCCAATTTCTAGGAATTAGTGCAAGGAATTTCTGGAATTTTTCAAATGGAGAGAGTCGGTGAGAAATAATAGTTGAAATTGCTGCCTGCTAAATTGGTGAAAAAGTAAAACAAATTCGTGGAAGCGATGTGACGTTCAAATAAGGGCTAGAATTGGAAATAACGGCTTCCTTACAACACGCCTTAGGGTTATTCACTAATTTCTACTGCGAGCGTCGAATTGGCAGCCCTCGTGCGTGTGTCGCTAAGCTCACCCTTACGTGTGTCCCACACTCGGAGGTTTCTACTTTGCGTGCGTATAAATCAGTGAATGCTCGCTAAGGTGTGCTATAAAATACATTTATCGTTGTTGTGCCTCGATAGCAGAAAAAGCACATTGTAATTATTGTACATTTCGGATGCTGACAATACTGTGCCTAACTGCATCGTAAGAATGCGAATTTGTTCACTTAAGTTTGTATCAAACAGAGGCTTCAAAAACAGAATTGGAGGTGGCAAAGAAGTTAGCCGCGTTTATCTTTTTAAAGAATAATATACTCAAAATCTCACTAAACTGCTCTATTCCAGAACAGTACTTTACAGCGGGAATCTTCAGCATTATACTTAAGACAATGCCCAAATAGCAAAAATCAAAATGGTGCACCGAAGAACAATTTCAACAATACCATTTCACAGTCACAGTACAGTGAAACAAAACGGTCCTCAACAATGATACAGTATTCGGGTGTGGGGCGAACATTATCACTGATAAATTTGTCTTTGAAAAAGTAGTGATCAGGCAGCAAGTCGAAGCAGGTCGAAGCTGTCTTCATTCTTGCCGACTTTTCAGTATCCAAATCCAACTGGCAGTAGTAAACCACTAGATGAAACCCGCTGCTATCATAGTCCTCACCAAAAGGAAATGTGTACTTCAAGAGGGCCATGGGCTCTCCAGCTTCAGCCAAAGCCTTTCTGTGTTGGCACAATGCCAGCAGAACGACTTCTCAAGACGGGTCATTCCTGGATCAAATGACACTCTTTCTAAGTAGCGCAGTTCTCCCAGAACGTTTCCTAAGTCCCGGCCAAACTCCTCTAGGATAGACTCTAAGTCTTTCTCACTCTTGTCACTTCGGCAATCTTCCAGCTCGATTTGGACAGTTTTCAGATTTACCAAAGTTTTCAGATAACTCAAACAGGTGGACGGAGGCAACCAACCGGATTTGAAGACGACGGATAAGCTTAAATCGAGGAGATTCGGAGGTTCCATGCTCTCCTCCAAAATCACTCGTCTTGGATCTGTTTCGGGTCCATCGACTTTGAGTGAACGAAACGAAGGTCCAACTCGAATTCCAGATTCCGGAGTTCCAAACTCAACATAGTGAAGCTGCAGTTTCTCCAAAACAGGGAAGAACAGTTCGCAGTCCAGTTTCAGTTCGGTGAACGAAAGATGAGTGGTTTTGTGAAACAGTCTGGAAAAGGATAAACCCGAATCGGCAGGGATGGTAACACATTTGTCGTCTGAATTTTCGTCAGAATTCGGGTCAAATCCGAGTGACTGAAGTCTTGAAAACCCCCCAGAATTCTGGGTCTGATCAAATGAACTGGGATTCCAGATTATGTCAGCGTCGAATTCAATAGCAACAGTCTGAAGACAGGGCAAAGGTCCGAGACCGGTTTTAATGAAATCCTGAATTGACATACTATCTTCCTTTTGAATAAAACAGGAAAAATGGCACAATTCCGGATTTTGAGCCAACAATGTCATCAAAACCCCCGCTCTGGCCGATTTCAATTTCAGGTTCTGAAGTGTCCCTGATTTGGTCAATTGTAGCAACACCTTGTCAGGAATTTGGCGCCCCAGAGTCAAACTTTGCATTCGCGGAAATCTGAGTCCAGATAAACCAATCAAATTTTCATCGTCACTGTATGAACAAAACGACAATTCTTCCAGATTTGTACAATGTTGGCTTAGGATTAAAAGTGACTGATGGGAAAGATGCCATTCAGAAATCATGAGACTTTTGAGTTGACAGTTTTGAGCTTCGTTCAACATTTTCGGCAAGAAATCCAAACCGAACCAATTATTTATTAGCTTAGCGCCCAAATATGACAAAGAAGGCGGAATGAAAAAACAATGACGCAAAGACTCGGGACTAGGACGCCCCGAAGGTCCATGACCAACATTGATACGAAAATAGTAAGAACTGATCTCACAATCGCGAGGAGAAATTTTCGCCGAAATCTCATCAAATCCCTGCTGATTAAGAATATTATCGTAATCGTGCAGTTTCAGAGTCACATTTTTCGGCAAGCGCTCCAACTGAGGGTTATAGTCAACAGAGTCCAGCTGAATTCCCAGAATATGCAAATTAGGAAAGGCCTCGCCAAATTTTGCCAAATCGGCCACTTCGATTGGAGTCAGCAAATGGAGCTCTCTCAGACCGCGAAAGCGATTCATGATCCACTCGAGTCGACTCTTTAGAGCTTCAGTCGGCGCCGTGTCAAAACAAAAATTAACCATCTGATGTGGGTCAATCATGGCTGCACCGACGGCCAAAAATTTCACATTGAGATAGGACTCGAAAATGAGACGCTGAAATTGCTTGGAGACTCTTTCCAAAGGAACTCTTTGACGCCACGTAATATGACCAAAAATCTTAATCAAAACGTGGTCTGGAAGATCAAGCAGCCAAGCTCCATCTTTTTCTGTCGACATGATTAGAGACAAGATTAACCAAAACAGAAACCTAATCGTAGAAGAAAAGTAAATAATCCCAAAATATACTAAAAACGAGGAATTTTGGAAGAAAGGCTGTTCCTTTTAGAAAAAATCCTGGCTGGTCTATAAATTAATAGCATTGAATTTGAATTCCTGCACCAGAGCTGAAAACGGTCACTATTTCCTGACCCGGTATATTTATGAAATTTCAAAGCTCAGGTTGCAACAAATTAAAAATATGCGTTGGCGTAAGTGCTATTTAGTGCTTAAGGTGGTGGTATCCTTTCCTTTTGTGTTGTGATGATTGAAATGCTATAGTTTGCGCAATTTTGGGAGTTGGAAAGAGCTTTACACATCATTTTAAAGCTTATAATTAGCAAACTCACAAGAGTTGGCATACTATCAAAATCAGCAATAAAGTAGCAAAAGTGCTTTGGCATACTGGCTAACTTAGGGCCTTTTCGCGCAGCGAGTTAAACGAGTTAAAAGAGTTAAAACTAACTCAATCCTTTTCGCGCACAGGGTTAAAAGAGTTAAACAGTTCATTTTAACGCGCCTGCAGCGTTAAACGAGTTAAAATTTTTTAACTCTACTCTTTTAACTCGCGCACGAAAAGGCCCTTAGACCATCAATCTTTGAACACCGATTTCTCAAAACTTTAGAATCGGCCAAGATACTATTGATTATATGAATGAACCTGGTTGATGCGGGGGGCGGAAAGATGAGCACGGGCCAGATTTGTTCGGCCCGCTCCGGTCCGACCAGTTTCAAAATCTTGCTCTGCCCATCCCGCTGGCAACATTTTTCGGCCCGACCGAACAAATCCAAAATTCTACTCATAACTTTATTTCAAAATCTGCAATGCCAGATGGAGAGGCTAAATTACCTACGAAACGTTATATTTTGCTGTAAAATAACCAGAATCAGATAACTAATATTATTGATTTTCAATATTTCCTAAGGTCAATCCGGTAACTTCGGTCCGCTCCGGCCCGCAGTTAACAGATTACTCGGCGCGGCACTGTCCGGCTCGCTAACCGATGAAACGAAGTGCTCGTCTTTAGCGGGGGGGACCAGGGTGGGGGGTCAACTCCCTGTCCGAACAAGCTAGAAGCCTTACCACTGTCGGGTACAAGGATTAAGCAAAAGCCGAAAAAACTTGGTTTTTGCCCTAAAATTAAGAAATATTTCCGGTATCGCCGAAATTTTTCAAGAACAATTGTTAATTTTTCGTCAATGTCAGCGAAACTTTTAACATTTTTTCTAAAAATTGAGAATTTTATTGCGAATTTTGAGAAAGTCGCAAAATTGAAATGAATGTATAGCGTTAATTTTTCGCAAATTTTTCTAATAAATGATGTAGGTTATTCTTGAGGTGCAAGTCCCTCGAAAATTTCTGTTCAAGGCACAAGCCCCCTGAACTTTTTTTGGGACAAGCCCCCCAGGACCCGACCCTATGTTAATGTATGTGTATGAAGGAAATGTGCTGAGTGCCATTTTTGGATTTGGCTCAACACCTCTTCATGCACCTGAAACTCCGCCAAATCTGAGCTTTCTAGCAGCTGGAGAAGTTTTAGCTCAAACCAAAAAAATGACCTTCCGCAATAATGCGAATTTTCATGTAACAAATTGGGTTGTATGCGACTAGTCTATGAGAATTCGATGTTCTAAACAAAATATTAGCAGTTTTTGCCAAAACGGTTTTTCTATCATATCACTACCTTAAAACAACGAACTCCAGCTGATTGAAAACATTTAATTCGACTTTGGGTATAAATAAAGAAAAAATTGCTCTTATGACTTGGCAGTAATTTTGAAATAAAAGCTGATTTCATCAAAAAGGCCAGTTTAGAACCCCCAAAATAATTATTGACCTATATTGACCAATCCGCATCCGCATCCGCTAATGTCTAATCTTCAAAAATCTAACGACATAAAAAAATGACACGAACATAACCATTGCCAGTATTAGATGGAATGTTTGCTTAGGTATTACAATGTAAAGACAGGGTTTGGGTCTTATCTCAATTACCTCCCACCAATCAAAATCCATAAAACTTGACCAAATGAGCTATAATTTGGTATGTTGGTATGGGTATGTTTTCGACAATGCTGACGCCAAATTTGTTTAGCTCATTTGGTCAAGTTAGGATCTTAAGTAGTGAGAGGACGGTAATCGAGACAAGACCCGCTGTAAGCTTATGATGAACTGACGAAGAACGGTATCGTAACACTGTCTTCAGATTCGTGTTCTGCGGCTCAGAAAACACCTATGTGACTTTTCGGCAAAATCGGAAACAAAACTTTTTTCGCGAAATTTGCTATATTTGAACTCAGCTTGGTCAGAACATACCCATACCAAATTTCAGCTCATTTGGTAATCTGGAAAAGGCCCAAAATTAGTATGAGTTGAGCAAATATCAAAACCGTCATTTTGCAGTTGATCGTAAACTAAGCAAGTCCAGTGATCCTATACGTACCTAATTCGGTGAACTAGAGATGTACTACGCTAACTAAACAAAGCTCTTTACTCAAGAAATATTGAGTAAATTTCGAATGAACAGACAAAGATGTAGGAAAATTTATCATAGAGCTCACATATACAAGAAACATTGGGTTAAAAAAGTTAATTGGAGAAAAATTGCACAAGAAAAGATCTTGCGCAACTCCCCCCAGCCCTAACTATTGAATTTTTGACCAATAACTTTGAAATTTAGTATGGGTGCGTACTGGAGGCTCATGAATTCAAAAATTTAAAAAAATTTAATTTTAAATTTGGTAAGGGATAACCTTACATCTTAAACTTACAACTTTAGCTCATATTAAGCTAACCAAAAACTTTTAGAAAAACGGATTACGGATTCGTGCTCAGCACCCTGAAAGTGAAAATTCCTGTATGCATGTTTTCAGCATTTTTTAAAAAAATGTTTCGTTTTCCTTGGTCACCCCCTTACCAACCCAAAAATTAAAATTTTAAAAATTTAAGTTTCTAAATTTTTGAATTCATCAGCCTCCAGTATTTGCACCCATACAAAATTTCAAAGTTATTGGTCAAAAAATCGAAGTTAGGGCTTGGGAACTGGGAATTGCGCAAGAGACCCGAAAAAATGGCGAATTTTTTGCAGATTTTGGAATTTTCTGGAAAACCGGGTCACCGGGTCAGGGCTCAACCGGGTCACCGGGTCACCGGGTCAAGCCTAAGTGACCCGGTTCCATCACTGGTGTAAGTGCCATTTAGTGCTTAAGGTGGTGGTGGTATCCTTTCCTTTTGTGTTGTGATGCTTGAAATACTATAGCTTGCGCCATTTTGGAAGTTGGAAATATCTTTAACGTCATTTAAAAGCTAGAGCACTAGAGTTGGCATACTATCGAAATCAGCAAAAAAACTAGCAAAAGTGCTTTGGCATACTGGCTAAATTAGACCATCAATCCTTGAACACCGATTTGTCAAAACTTTAGAATCGGCCAAAATACTTTTGATATGTATGAACATAGGCTAACGCGGGGGTGTAAAAATTAAAATTTTAATATGTTAAAAGTTTTTAAATTTTTGAATTCATCAGCCTCCAGTATGCAAAATTTCAAAGTTATTGGTCAAAATAATCGAAAGCTAGGGCTTGGGAAATGGAAATTGCGCAAGAGAGCCGAAAAATTGGCGAGATAGGCTGGATAAAAGAAGCAGCAAGGATTTACAGTGTAAACAGTACATCAGCCAGGCTGAAACGTCGACATAACGACAAAACTTAATGCATTTAGAGAAATAGGAAACATGAATTCTACACATAGTGTCCATACACATCTTAAAACGACTGTGCTATCTATCAACATGATCTTCAGGGTTGACTGAGTTTTACACGAATGCAATTAACAGAAGACACAGTTAAATGGATAAATTACAGCGGCAAAAGTGGCAACCAAATTTTCAACTATTGAAAGGGAATTACTGCCGCAGAACCTGAGAGAAGTAAAATATAGCTACGATTTGTTTTAGATTAATTTTCACAAATATTTAGAGCCGAATTTAGAGCTACGAAACTGCTTTTTCACTTCTTTTCCTGCCAACCAGAGAAACAATTCTAACTACCACAGCTCACCTCTAACCGAAACCGATAAACTGGTCAAAGTAGGGGCAATTAACTGGTTAAAATTTCTCTCGCCCGTATCATTGTCCTTAGACAAACGGATACGGGTAAAAAGTCCGGTTCCAAAGAGTAGCTAAATCGAATTCCGGGACCAGAGAGGAATTCGGAAATTTCACGAAAGTCGACCGGATCCAACGTTTTGCCTCCGTCAGCTTCGATATGATGCAAAATTAGAAAAAATTTTTGGGGCAGCTCAATAACTCAATTCTGACATCTTTTCCAAACGGAAAATATTTCTGTGGTGATATTTATCGGGAGGAACAACTTCACCGGTGAAATTTTTCCGGCGAGAAAATTTTTAACCGTGACCCCGACAACACAACAACGGCAAGCCCGCAGAGTTGGACGCGGTCGCGGGTACCCGCGGGCGGTCGCGGTCGTGGTCAAATTTTTATGACCGCAATGACTGCAGATTTCTATCAAATCATGGCTATTTAGGCCAATTTGTAGAAAAATTTCCTATTTTTTCAACTCTTCCCTTATTTTATCAGCTCCAAATTTGTTATTTTATTAGAACGTTTTGGTTGGTTGGATAGGACTGTCAGTTCCAGCTCTAGTTTCGGGTTTCTATTCTAATTTGCTTAACACCTTTTTGTCTAATTTCAATTTTGTAAATTTATTAATTTTATGCCGGTTTCTGTTCGTTTCCATGGATTTTAAATTTTCAGGTTTACTCTCCGATCACTATCGAATCTTTATCTGAAATTTGCACCTTTTGTTTCAAGTGACAATTGACTGGAACGTTAATTAGTCCCCTCTTCGTGATATTCAAAAAAGCAGAATTTCAATTTCGTACATTAGATGCCAAAATGAACGGTTTTTGCGCTGGCTAACTAACTTTCAATCAATTCAGTTCAATTCAATTCAATCAATAAGTTCTGAAAGTTTCAATCAATGCCATAAAGTTTGATACATAATAACGGTTAAAAATACTCGAAGGGAGGGAAACCAACGCTTCAAGAAGCGTTAATTTAGGTAGTATGCTGCCGCTGCCGTTCGGTTGGTAAACCTCAACCCTAAAGTGAAAGAAAAGGCACCCTGCACACAAAATTCCACTATCGAACACTCCAAATGCAGCAACGAAACTAAAATGTGTAATTTTCAATTGCGCTGTCGAAAACTATATCTATTTCTAAGCTGCACCTGCCCTAAACGGTATATATGTATACCAACTGCAGCGATGTAGCTGAAAAAACATTGTAAATGCCTTAAAATATGAAAAAAGTGAATTTTTTGCATAGAACTGAACGTTAAAAACTCAAGCTTTTGCGGGCATAATATTAGCATGCGGGCTGCGGTCGCGGACGCGGGCGGTCGCGGTCACGACGTCTGCGGTCGCGGGGCGGTCGCGGTCGGAAAAATGTGTCCATGTCCAACTCTGCAAGCCCGAATTGGTTGGTTGGTCCGTCGGAGTATCTGCACTCAATTAAACTAGAAGAATAAGCTTTCAATTCAGTTTGGGAACAATTTCAAAACTTACGTTGGGTTCGATTGTGCCTGTGTGGCTCAATCGGTAGTGTCGCTGTTTTCCAGTAAATTAAAACAGAATTCATGAAAACAACATTTCATTTTCATTTCAATTCATTTTTGTGATAACGCTTGTATGTGCTAAAAATTCGGTCCAAGTTTAAATGAGATCATTTCTGCTTGGGTCACACTTCCGTAGTGGTATCCTGATCATTATTTATCCATCATAGGTAGTACAAAACAGTATTACAGACATTCTTGCGAGAATATGACGTTAAATTTTGACAGATACTAATCTTTGTGAATATGGTTCGGAAAACCTAGTAACCGGATCCTTTCGTAACTCCAAATTCCGAAGAATACCTGATATAGTTGAAATATTTATTACACAGTCTAGTTTCAAGATTATATATTTAGCAGACAAAAGCAGTTATATTAACGTGAGATGGAACTGGGGAGTGGGGAGCGTCTTCGTTGTTAAATTGGTAGCGAAAGTGAATGGTTTTGAAATAAAAATATTCCAAAATAAAAATTTGTTCCAACATACGTTTGTTTAGTGTGTTGTTAACTGGCCAACTGGGCCGACCGCTGCCGACAGCAACTATAAGCGCCGAGGCAGGCGACTATGTATAAAGCTCCTCTTGGTTAAGCTTGGTTGTGACGGCCAAGGCACGGGCAGGCACGGGCAACGGCCAGAGGCCAGCAAAATGACCGGCCTCAAAAGTAACCCCTAACACTGATTTAATACAAAGGTACAGTGACCCCCGAAGAGAACTCCAACTTGCAAAAGGTTATAGGTGCCGGTGCTTATCTCCGGATTCTCGAGCCCGAAGCCATGAGTGACAACTCAAATGTTGAATACATCTTTAGAAGGGGGCCAGCCCTTCATCAGGTATTACGCCAGACTTCTGTTACCTTCCCACCGCAGTGGTACCCTTTTACCGACCCAATGAAGGCTGTACAGCTGGGTTGGCTGTAGCCAACGGCGCACCTGATTTGTGCTCAGTCCCTGGCACAATGAACAAGGCGAGGCGATACAAGCTATTTTCAAAATATATTGCAGTTGAAGTTCTAAATTTATATTGAAGTTCTAAACAGTTGAAAACTGAGGTAAAAATGGCATTCCATGCCCCGAACCAGTTTTGGGATAAAGTTCATTTTGAATAAGGGCCGCAAGAAAAATATGACTTTATATATTAGCCTAATACGAATACGAGAAGATATTGTCCGTTTGTTATTGCTGAGGGTCGTGAATTTAAAATAAACAGCGTTTACGTTTGAGAAACTTCAAAATTGCTCAAGAGGGTCTGACAGAGGTGATGGTGTGTTTTAAGTTGATTCATTTCTTCACTTCAGTATGCTGTACTTTGTATTAATATCAGTGTTAGGAGTTGTACGGGGCGGTCATTTGCTGGCCTCTGGCCGTTGCCCGTGCCTGCCCGTGCCTTGGCCGTTCACAACCAAAGCTTAACCAAGATGGTAGCTTTATACATAGTCATATACCTCCAGCAGCTTTGCCTCATCAGCAGCATCAGCAGCAGTTAGCCCAGTTAGGCCAGTTAACAGCACACTAAACAATACGTATTGTTGGAACAAATTTTATTTTGGAATATTTTTTTATTTCAAAACCATTCACTTTCGCTACCAATTTAACAACGAAGACGCTCCCCACTCCCCAGTTTCATATCACATTAACATATAACTGCTTTTGTCTGCTAAATATATAATGCTTGAAACTAGACTGTGTAATAAATGATGTTCAACTATGATCAGGTATTCTTCGGAATTTGGAGTTACGAAAGGATCCGGTTACTAGGTTTTTCCGAACCATATTCACAAAGATTAGTATCTGTCAAAATTTAACGTCATATTCTCGCAAGAATGTCTGTAATACTGTTTTGTACTACCTATGATGGATAAATAATGATCAGGATACCACTACGGAAGTGTGACCCAAGCAGAAATGATCTCATTTAAACTTGGACCGAATTTTTAGCACATACAAGCGTTATCACAAAAATGAATTGAAATGAAAATGAAATGTTGTTTTCATGAATTCTGTTTTAATTTACTGGAAAACAGCGACACTACCGATTGAGCCACACAGGCACAATCGAACCCAACGTAAGTTTGAAATTGTTCCCAAACTGAATTGAAAGCTTATTCTTCTAGTTTAATTGAGTGCAGATACTCCGACGGACCAACCAACCAATTCGGGCTTGCAGAGTTGGACATGGACACATTTTTCCGACCGCGACCGCCCCGCGACCGCAGACGTCGTGACCGCGACCGCCCGCGTCCGCGACCGCAGCCCGCATGCTAATATTATGCCCGCAAAAGCTTGAGTTTTTAACGTTCAGTTCTATGCAAAAAATTCACTTTTTTCATATTTTAAGGCATTTACAATGTTTTTTCAGCTACATCGCTGCAGTTGGTATACATATATACCGTTTAGGGCAGGTGCAGCTTAGAAATAGATATAGTTTTCGACAGCGCAATTGAAAATTACACATTTTAGTTTCGTTGCTGCATTTGGAGTGTTCGATAGTGGAATTCTGTGTGCAGGGTGCCTTTTCTTTCACTTTAGGGTTGAGGTTTACCAACCGAACAGCAGCGGCAGCATACTACCTAAATTAACACTGCTTGAAGCGTTGGTTTCCTCCCTTCGAGTATTTTTAACCGTTAATATGTATCAAACTTTATGGCATTGATTGAAACTTTCAGAACTTATTGATTGAATTGAACTGAATTGATTAAAAGATAGTTAGCCAGCGCAAAAACCGTTCATTTTGGCATCTAATGTACGAAATTGAAATTCCTGCTTTTTGAATATCACGAAGAGGGACTAATTAACGTTCCAGTCAATTGTCACTTGAAACAAAAGGTGCAAATTTCAGATAAAGATTCGATAGTGATCGGAGAGTAAACCTGAAAATTTAAAATCCATGGAAACGAACAGAAACCGGCATAAAATTAATAAATTTACAAAATTGAAATTAGACAAAAAGGTGTTAAGCAAATTAGAATAGAAACCCGAAACTAGAGCTGGAACTGACAGTCCTATCCAACCAACCAAAACGTTCTAATAAAATAACAAATTTGGAGCTGATAAAATAAGGGAAGAGTTGAAAAAATAGGAAATTTTTCTACAAATTGGCCTAAATAGCCATGATTTGATAGAAATCTGCAGTCAGTGCGGTCATAAAAATTTGACCACGACCGCGACCGCCCGCGGGTACCTGCGACCGCGTCCAACTCTGCGGGCTTGCCGTTGTTGTGTTGTCGGGGTCACGGTTAAAAATTTTCTCGCCGGAAAAATTTCACCGGTGAAGTTGTTCCTCCCGATAAATATCACCACAGAAATATTTTCCGTTTGGAAAAGATGTCAGAATTGAGTTATTGAGCTGCCCCAAAAATTTTTTCTAATTTTGCATCATATCGAAGCTGACGGAGGCAAAACGTTGGATCCGGTCGACTTTCGTGAAATTTCCGAATTCCTCTCTGGTCCCGGAATTCGATTTAGCTACTCTTTGGAACCGGACTTTTTACCCGTATCCGTTTGTCTAAGGACAATGATACGGGCGAGAGAAATTTTAACCAGTTAATTGCCCCTACTTTGACCAGTTTATCGGTTTCGGTTAGAGGTGAGCTGTGGTAGTTAGAATTGTTTCTCTGGTTGGCAGGAAAAGAAGTGAAAAAGCAGTTTCGTAGCTCTAAATTCGGCTCTAAATATTTGTGAAAATTAATCTAAAACAAATCGTAGCTATATTTTACTTCTTCAGGTTCTGCGGCAGTAATTCCCTTTCAATAGTTGAAAATTTGGTTGCCACTTTTGCCACTGTAATTTATCCATTTAACTGTGTCTTCTGTTAATTGCATTCGTGTAAAACTCAGTCAACCCTGAAGATCATGTTGATAGATAGCACAGTCGTTTTAAGATGTGTATGGACACTATGTGTAGAATTCATGTTTCCTATTTCTCTAAATGCATTAAGTTTTGTCGTTATGTCGACGTTTCAGCCTGGCTGATGTACTGTTTACACTGTAAATCCTTGCTGCTTCTTTTATCCAGCCTATCTCGCCAATTTTTCGGCTCTCTTGCGCAATTTCCATTTCCCAAGCCCTAGCTTTCGATTATTTTGACCAATAACTTTGAAATTTTGCATACTGGAGGTTGATGAATTCAAAAATTTAAAAAACTTTTAACATATTAAAATTTTAATTTTTACACCCCCGCGTTAGCCTATGTTCATACATATCAAAAGTATTTTGGCCGATTCTAAAGTTTTGACAAATCGGTGTTCAAGGATTGATGGTCTAATTTAGCCAGTATGCCAAAGCACTTTTGCTAGTTTTTTTGCTGATTTCGATAGTATGCCAACTCTAGTGCTCTAGCTTTTAAATGACGTTAAAGATATTTCCAACTTCCAAAATGGCGCAAGCTATAGTATTTCAAGCATCACAACACAAAAGGAAAGGATACCACCACCACCTTAAGCACTAAATGGCACTTACACCAGTGATGGAACCGGGTCACTTAGGCTTGACCCGGTGACCCGGTGACCCGGTTGAGCCCCGACCCGGTGACCCGGTTTTCCAGAAAATTCCAAAATCTGCAAAAAATTCGCCATTTTTTCGGGTCTCTTGCGCAATTCCCAGTTCCCAAGCCCTAACTTCGATTTTTTGACCAATAACTTTGAAATTTTGTATGGGTGCAAATACTGGAGGCTGATGAATTCAAAAATTTAGAAACTTAAATTTTTAAAATTTTAATTTTTGGGTTGGTAAGGGGGTGACCAAGGAAAACGAAACATTTTTTTAAAAAATGCTGAAAACATGCATACAGGAATTTTCACTTTCAGGGTGCTGAGCACGAATCCGTAATCCGTTTTTCTAAAAAGTTTTTGGTTAGCTTAATATGAGCTAAAGTTGTAAGTTTAAGATGTAAGGTTATCCCTTACCAAATTTAAAATTAAATTTTTTTAAATTTTTGAATTCATGAGCCTCCAGTACGCACCCATACTAAATTTCAAAGTTATTGGTCAAAAATTCAATAGTTAGGGCTGGGGGGAGTTGCGCAAGATCTTTTCTTGTGCAATTTTTCTCCAATTAACTTTTTTAACCCAATGTTTCTTGTATATGTGAGCTCTATGATAAATTTTCCTACATCTTTGTCTGTTCATTCGAAATTTACTCAATATTTCTTGAGTAAAGAGCTTTGTTTAGTTAGCGTAGTACATCTCTAGTTCACCGAATTAGGTACGTATAGGATCACTGGACTTGCTTAGTTTACGATCAACTGCAAAATGACGGTTTTGATATTTGCTCAACTCATACTAATTTTGGGCCTTTTCCAGATTACCAAATGAGCTGAAATTTGGTATGGGTATGTTCTGACCAAGCTGAGTTCAAATATAGCAAATTTTCGCGAAAAAGTTTTGTTTCCGATTTTGCCGAAAAGTCACATAGGTGTTTTTCTGAGCCGCAGAACACGAATCTGAAGACAGTGTTACGATACCGTTCTTCGTCAGTTCATCATAAGCTTACAGCGGGTCTTGCGTCTCGATTACCGTCCTCTCACTACTTAAGATCCTAACTTGACCAAATGAGCTAAACAAATTTGGCGTCAGCATTGTCGAAAACATACCCATACCAATGCATACCAAATTATAGCTCATTTGGTCAAGTTTTATGGATTTTGATTGGTGGGAGGTAATTGAGATAAGACCCAAACCCTGTCTTTACATTGTAATACCTAAGCGAAACATTCCATCTAATACTGGCAATGGTTATGTTCGTGTCATTTTTTTATGTCGTTAGATTTTTTGAAGATTAGACATTAGGCGGATGTGGACATGCGGATTGGTCTATAAGTCAATAATGTATTTTGGGGGTTCAAATCACTGGCCTTTTTGATGAAATCAGCTTTTATTTCAAAAATTACTGCCAAGTCATAAGAGCAATTTTTCTTTATTTATACCCAAAGTCGAATTAAATGTTTTCGATCAGCTTGAGTTCTTTGTTTTAAGGTAGTGAGATATGATAGAAAAAAACCGTTTTGGCAAAAACTGCTAATATTTTGTTTAGAACATCGAATTCTCATAGACTAGTCGCATACAACCCAATTTGTTACATGAAAATTCGCATTACTGCGGAAGGTCATTTTTTTGGTTTGAGCTAAAAACTTCTCCAGCTGCTAGAAAGCTCAGATTTGGCGGAGTTTCAGGTGCATGAAGAGGTGTTGAGCCAAATCCAAAAATGGCACTCAGCACATTTCCCTTCATACACATACATTAACATAGGGTCGGGTCCTGGGGGGCTTGTCCCAAAAAAAGTTCAGGGGGGCTTGTGCCTTGAACAGAAATTTTCGAGGGACTTGCACCTCAAGAATAACCTACATCATTTATTAGAAAAATTTGCGAAAAATTAACGCTATACATTCATTTCCAATTTACACCTTCTCAAAATTCGCAATAAAATTCTCAATTTTTAGAAAAAATGTTAAAAGTTTCGCTGACATTGACGAAAAAATTAACAATTGTTCTTGAAAAATTTCGGCGATACCGGAAATATTTCTTAATTTTATGGCAAAAACCAAGTTTTTTCTGCTTCTTTTGCTTAATCCTTGTACCCGACAGTGGTAAGGCTTCTAGTTTGTTCGGACAGGGAGTTGACCCCCACTCCTGGTCCCCCCCGCTAAAGACGAGCACTTTTGTTTCATCGGTTAGCGAGCCGGACAGTGCCGCGCCGAGTAATTCAAGGAATTGAAAAGGCGTCGGAGCGGACCGAAGTTACCGGATTGACCTTAGGAAATATTGAAAATCAATAATATTAGTTATCTGATTCTGGTTATTTTACAGCAAAATATAACGTTTCGTAGGTAATTTAGCCTCTCCATCTTGCAATTTGCAGGAGATTTTGAAATAAAGATATGAGTTGAATTTTGGATTATTGAACAGCATTTGGAAAAAAAATGTTGCCAGGGTGATGTTTATAGAAATATATGGAAACTCATCGGATTTGAGCTGGCCTAGCAACGCCTTGGCCCGTTATTATTTTTCAGAAATTAAATAAATTATTAGTGTTCATTCTTATATATCATTATTATCTTGAATGATTTGAAAGTTTTGAGAAATCTATGTTCAAAGATTGCTTAGCTAGTGGCCTTTTCGTGGTGCGAGTTGGAAGAGAAAAGTTAGTACTTGGGACTCTAATAAGGTTGCATGCGCCAAAAATGAAATTGTTTTAATCTTTGAATCTCTGTGCGCGATTTGTGATTGATTTAGTTTTAACTCTTTTAACTCGTTTTAACCAGTTTTTGCTAGAAAAGTGTTCTAAGTTAAAATGTTAGTATGCCAAAGCACTTTTGCTTACTTTTATTTATTGATTTTTGTAGGATGACAACTCTTGTGAGTTTACGAATTATGAGCTTTGAAATGATGTATAAAATCATTCCAACTCCCAAAATTGGACATGTCCATAGTATTTCGATCATCACAACATTAAAGAATAGGATGTCCAATACCTGAAGCATTCAATATAATTTATGCCAAACGCATATTTCTTTACCTGTTGCTGCCTGAGCTTTGGAAATTTAATAAATTGAGCAACAATCAGGAAATAGATCGACAGTTTTCATTTCAAGTGTAGAAATTCTAAATTAAATTTGCTATTAATTTGTACAGGATTTTCTTAAAAGGAACAGCCTTTCTTCCAAAATTCCTCGTTTTTAGTATATTTTGGGATTATTTACTTTTCTTCTACGATTAGGTTTCTGTTTTGGTTAATCTTGTCTCTAATCATGTCGACAGAAAAAGATGGAGCTTGGCTGCTTGATCTTCCAGACCACGTTTTGATTAAGATTTTTGGTCATATTACGTGGCGTCAAAGAGTTCAGGTGAAAGAGTCTCCAAGCAATTTCAGCGTCTCATTTTTCGAGTCCTATCTCAATGTGAAATTTTTGGCCGTCGGTGCAGCCATGATTGACCCACATCAGATGGTTAATTTTTGTTTTGACACGGCGCCGACTGAAGCTCTAAAGAGTCGACTCGGAGTGGATCATGAATCGCTTTCGCGGTCTGGAGAGAGCCCATTTGCTGACTCCAATCGAAGTGGCCGATTTGGCAAAATTTGGCGAGGCCTTTCCTAATTTGCATATTCTCGGAATTCAGCTGGACTCTGTTGACTATAACCCTCAGTTGGAGCGCTTGCCGAAAAATGTGACTCTGAAACTGCACGATTACGATAATATTCTTTAATCAGCAGGGATTTCACGAGATTTCGGCGAAAATTTCTCCTCGCGATTGTGAGATCAGTTCTTACTATTTTTCGTATCAATGTTGGTCATGGACCTTCGGGGCGTCCTAGTCCCGAGTCTTTGCGTCATTGTTTTTTCATTCCGCCTTCTTTGTCATATTTGGGCGCTAAGCTAATAAATAATTGGTTCGGTTTGGATTTCTTGCCGAAAATGTTGAACGAAGCTCAAAACTGTCAACCTCAAAAGTCTCATGATTTCTGAATGGCATCTTTCCCCATCAGTCACTTTTAATCCTAAGCCAACATTGTACAAATCTGGAAGAATTGTCGTTTTGTTCATACAGTGACGATGAAAATTTGATTGGTTTATCTGGACTCAGATTTCCGCGAATGCAAAGTTTGACTCTGGGGCGCCAAATTCCTGACAAGGTGTTGCTACAATTGACCAAATCAGGGACACTTCCAGAACCCGAAATTGAAAATCGGCCAGAGCGGGGGTTTTGATGACATTGTTGGCTCAAAATCCGGAATTGTGCCATTTTTCCTGCTTTTATTCAAAAGGAAGATAGTATGTCAATTCAGGATTTCATTAAAACCGGTCTCGGACCTTTGCCCCGTTCAGACTGTTGCTATTGAATTCGACGCTGACATAATCTGAATCCCAGTTCATTTGATCAGACCCAGAATTCTGGGGGTTTTCAAGACTTCAGTCACTGGGATTTGACCCGAATTCTGACGAAAATTCAGACGACAAATGTGTTACCATCCCTGCCGATTCGGGTTTATCCTTTTCCAGACTGTTTCACAAAAACCACTTCCATCTTTCGTTCACCGAACTGAAACTGGACTGCGAACTGTTCTTCCCTGTTTTGGAGAAACTGGAAGCCACGTGTTTTCATTATGTTGAGTTTGGAACTCCGGAATCTGGAATTCGAGTTGGACCTTCGTTTCGTTCACTCAAAGTCGATGGACCCGAAACAGATCCAAGACGAGTGATTTTTGGAGGAGAGTATGGAACCTCCGAATTTCCTCGATTTAAGCTTATCCGTCGTCTTCAAATCCGGTTGGTTGCCTTCGTCCACCTGTTTGAGTTGTGCCTGAAAACTTTGGTAAATCTGAAAACTGTCCAAATCGAGCTGGAAGATTGCCGAAGTGACAAGTAGGAGAAAGACTTAGAGTCTATCCTAGAGGAGTTACCGACTTAGAAACGTTCTGGGAGAACTGCGCTACTTAGAAAGAGTGTCATTTGATCCAGGAATGACCCGTCTTGAGAAGTCGTTCTGCTGGCATTGTGCCAACACAGAAAGGCTTTGGCTGAAGCTGAGAGCCCATGGCCCTCTTGAAGTACATTTCTTTTGGTGAGGACTATGATAGCAGCGGGTTTCATCTAGTGGTTTACTACTGCCAGTGTAGAGATTTGGACTAAACGATCTCTGAACAAACGAATTTAAATCACAGAAATAGACTTGTAGAAAGTACGCTCTGAGAGCGTGACCCCCGACAAGCGAATTTCTGGAACTTTCGAAGATTGCAGCAGTTCAACAGAGTGTGCGCAGGTCAGATTCCTATCGCCCTAATTACCCTAGCCTACAGCAAAGAAAGAACGACTTAATCAAAAATACAAGTTTACTTTAATAAAAAAATGCGAGTTTTACTTCAGATGCCAAATTATGACCAAACAACACAAAACTAACAATTTTTACCACAAAATGACTAAACCAAGGCCAAGAAAAGGACACCAGAGCACATTTTAAATCAAAACAACTTACAGAAGAACTCTAACAAAGGAGCCCACCAGACAGACAAAATGTAAGACAGATGGCGCCTAACAGTCCACTAGACTAATGGAGCGTAAAATTATATGAAAGGGCCCCGACCTCATTCGACAGCAGAACAATCCCAACTGACTGTGCGCGCTCAAATTTTGAATGATTGTGTCAATTAGCTAGTCCGACCGTGGGCCTATACACAGAAGTAACAATTTGAACATAATTTAGTTTGACCGTTCATGAATTTAGCCTTACATTTAGAAATTCAATTGAAAATGACGAAATATAAATTTATCGTGAAGTTAGCAGTACACTTTTATAATTTCAGATGAAAATACGCTTAGACTGACCGAAATAATTCACAGAATACCCCCTCTTTTGAAACGCGCGACCTCGCCGCGGTCAAGGGCTCAAGGGTTAGTAATAAAATCAAATTAACCTACGTACCCTACCTACGAGTAAAGATAAAACGCGTTTTAGAAATCACCAGGAAAGATAAAATTTTGGCGTATCCCTCGAGGTCGACTACTCGGGAACACTACTCAGGCCCCAACATACTACACACGGGTGCTCTGAGACACGCTAAAACTACGCCGAAACATATCGGGAAGACACGACTCAACACATAGACACATACTACACCGACTACACACAAAAGATAAAGGCTAGGACACCCTTGAGCCACGACGAGGACGCAGGTAAAAAGAGACAAGTACTCCGGAGCCCTCGAAACAAACAACCGATGCCACATCCGGCCACCGGAGGAACTTTTTTAGACAGAAAACATCATGGAGAAACAGAAAAAATAGCTCCGGAGGAACTTTTACCGACAAACGAAAGCAGAAATTGAACTCCGGAGGAGGATGAAAAATCAAGGACCACGGCCGGAGCAAAATGTCTAACCGAAGCTGACGTTTTTAAAGAGGGAAATCAAAACGAAAGTAACAAACAGCTCCGGAATATACAGGGAAGAAAATAGAAACAGAAATTCAAGCGCCGGGACAACCTAACATAGTCTACACCAGCTCCGGAGTTGTTGCCAGCAACTCCGGAGGACATTAAACCCCCATCGAATCGCAAAATAGAATCAAGACAATGCCACGTTTTAAAGCGTATACAAAATAAAGCATATATGTTGCAAAAATAGCTGCACAAAAGATACATGGCAAGGTAGATAAGGCAACCAAATGGCAGTCATGGAATATAAGGAAAAATTTTTAAACAAAGTAAACTCGCACCACATTAGAAAAGAAATAGAGAAACAAACACCAGTTAGAAAAATAGAAAAGACCCGAAAAGAACAAAATAAAATACTACATAGTATAGAACGGCCGAGCCGAGCTAGCGAGCACCACCCACCCCGATTCGTATGAAGCTCAGGAAAATAAAGAAATAGGGAAAGAGTTTTAAGAAAATTTAAAGAAAATTTAACCCCCGGACGAAGCCCTCGACAATGACCAAGAACTCCCCCCACCAAGATTAAATCTAAATCGTAAAAAGGCAAGAATAAGTGAAACAGTAAGGCAAACAAAAACAAAACAAATGTAGCTCAGAAGGGACAAGGGGGAAGGGGGACTAGCGAGGCCATGGGGACATAACCGGTAAACATTCAGAACATCACAAAATATATAGACTTAATATTAAAGTTCAAAATGGCAATAGGCCAAATGCCAGAAGACAAGACCAGAACCAGTAGGGCCAACCAAAGAAACCATGGGCAGGGAGCCACACCAAACAAGCTTCGGGGGACCTGCCGCCAGGAATACGGGCCGGTGCCCCTCGGCACAAGCGACCCGTCCAGACCCAAAACCGTATCACCGAAATCACCGTCAACAAAGACCCGAACACCAGATAGAAGAAGCAGAACCATGGGCCACCCGTAAAGTACCGGGACCAGGGGACAATACAACCAGACAAACAACAATAAGTACAGGGGAAGCTCTCGCAGTCAAGTGAGGACAGGGGGGAGGGAAAGGGAAACTAGTATGTTACAGGTTACTAACATCAAACTAATAACAACAAAACAAACCCACAACCTACGTAACAACCAAAAGTTCAGGCCCGCAGGCCACAAGACAATATATAATAGGCACTACGGCCAACAGTGCAAAAATAGAAGGCCCGACTTAATTTTGAGAGAGGGAGACACCAGTCTACGGCAACCGTTGGCCTGGCTGAGCCCGACCGCCAGCAGCCGCGGACTGAGTCAATCGTGAAGACTCGGAAAATATAACTACGGAGTCAAAAGTGCCGGTCCGGGGTTGACCGCCCACCCTTGGCCTCCCTGAGGGCGACCGCAGGCGACGGGCAGCCACGGACCCGCCGGGATACGACAAGATGGAATGCCCCCAGTACTATTGCCTAATAAAAAGGTAGATCGTTTTTATAAAAAAAAGATAAAAGGGTAAAAAGTAAGAAAAGGTTAAAAACTCAGCTAGTACCCGAATAGTCTAAACCGAAAAAGCAACTATACTTTAGAAAAATTTTAATCAGAAAGCAAAACTAAATCGTCGAATAGAATAAAACTCAATTTTAAAGATAAAACATCAATCAGGTACTTGAATTATTCTAGAACAACCAGAAAACCCAAAATCCCCCCAAATTAGTAACACAACAGAGATTCTCCCCCCAACCGATACGGGCCAGATTTTAATCCCACCCCACCACATTAATAAACTAACGCCGAGCCGTCGCCAACTTGGTATAACGCAAATGCGTCTGCGCCTCTTCCATGGCTAGTTCATGAGCCAAATTTGGGAACAATTCCCGACGGACCAGCATACAGATCTTTCCCATCCAGTTTTGACCGTCGCCGTCTAGAACTTTCTGAAGAATCTCATTGGCCGGAGTACGATTGAGCTCCGACGCATCAATGCCACAGGTCCAGTACAAGTCTCGGCTAGCAACAGCTTCAGCAATATAAGCTACGCCGGTGCTTCTGAGCCACTTACGGAAGTGGTAGCTAGACGCTGCTTTAGCCCGAATAATATCAAGAGTACATAATAACTAAGAGTGTGACAAGCGGCACGCTCTTAGTTATCAAGCGAAAAACATCATCTGCACAATAACGGCTGACCCCCCCCACAACTGAGTACGTGCACTTCAAATATTTTTGCCCGCTATGCCTACGTTCTAAAGCTCAAAAACACAACTAGTCAGTTGGTTCAATGTGCGTCTGTAGCGAGCTTTAGAACGTAGGCATAGCGGGCAAACATGTTTGAAGTGCGCATACTCAGTTGTGGGGGGGTCAGCCGTTATTGTGCAGATGATGTTTTTCGCTTGATAACTAAGAGCGTGACGCTTGTCACACTCTTAGTTATTATGTACTCTTGATAATATCAAGCATGAAGAGTGCACGCGTCAAGTACCCTTCGCCCTCCGTGGCTTGCCAGATCTTCCGCAAGTGGGACCCAGCAGGCACCCAGGCCTTGACAAAGTCAGCTGCAGCATACTTTGCCTGGAACGGACATTCCATGCTAGCTGCCACCCAGTGCCATAAGATCAGAGCCAAGATTAAATAAAAAGTTTTTTGACCTCCAGTTTAAATTTTGAGAGTTATCGATTGAAATTTTGAAAGAAATTAGAAATGAGGACCAAGATCATGAGTCAAGAAATATAAAATTAATCAATTATTCCAAATAAACCTAAACTTATCTGTTTAAACGCGGCTACTCGGTAATCGTGCAGGATCAGATCTCAAGTTCACAGATTGATTAAAGTTCTCAAGTATATCATATTTAGTTAGTTTTTAACTACACCAAGTGACCAATGAAATTTGAATTTGTTGTCATGTGACCCAGTCTTTGTCCTTTTGTCCTTTTAAGTATGAACGTCTTGTCTTTACCAGTGTAGAGACAAAAGGGCAGAGACATAGAGACAAGTATGAACCGGGCTTTACTAATCAACGGATCTTTTCAGGATAACCCACCTCACGCCCAGATTCCGCAAAACTTGATCAAATGAGCTGAAATTTGGTATGGGTATGTTTTCGACCACGCTGAGTTCAAATATCGCTGAATCTTTTGATTTCGCGAAATTCGATTTTATTTGATTTGTAAGGGGGGACCAAGGGGAACCGAAAAACTTTTTGTCTTCTATATATTTTGCTGAAAAGATGTATTCAGGGGTTTTCGAGGAACACGTTTTTCAGCAAAGCACGAATCTGAAATTTGTTTTTCGAGTCAGTTTTCGTTAGCTCAATTTTTAAGCTTAAGATGTAATCTTATACTGAGCTAACAAAAACCTGAATCCAAAAACTAACTTCAGATTGGTGTTCTGCGACCTCGAAAACCCCTGAATACAACTTTTCAGCAAAATCGAAGACAAAAAATTTCGGTTCCCCTTGGTCCCCCCCTTATGAATCGAAAAAAATCGAATTTTGCGAAATCGAAAAATTCAGCGATATTGGAACTCTGGGTGATCCTACCCTATATTACAAATGCAGGAGTAAACTTATAACATAAATCTTTAATTCGTAAAACTGATCCCTTTTAATCCTGCATAGCCTATTTGGGTCTTGTTAGGGCGATGATTCCTTATTTTGTGCTTTTCTTCCGATCTTAGAGTATGTGGAACATCATGAATTTTGTAGTTTCTACAAAAGTGTGTCCCCATCATCAGCTGAGGTTTTGGCACTTCTCTTTTCCTTTACACTTTCCATTCGATTTGGTATGGAAATGTTTGATCAGACAATGATCGATTTGTCAAAAAACTTAGGCCCTATTTCATTAAAGATTGGACGGATTAGATTAAACTTGATCCGCATTACAGAAATTGCAGCTCGGATTAAACAGATTAAAATTTAATCCAGCGAGTTAAGGTGGTGATTCCCTTTGGTCACATAAAGTTTGCACCATTATTACTAATTCATTACTTGGAATTAAGAAGGCATTTTTATATCAAAATGTAGCTTGGCATTTTCTCTTTTTAACCCTTAAATGCATAACCTGGGTCAATTTGACCCACCCCCTTGTTTAAACAGCTGTGTACAGCGTAGAACGGCTTGCTGTCCAACGACTTCTTGTGACATCTCACAAAATTCTCTGATACAACTAAAAACCAAGTCAAAGTCGCAAGAAAATTCTTGCTTCTGGACAGAAGAAATTATTTTCAATAATTTTCCCCTGGGTCAATTTGACCCAGGTCATGAAATTCACAAAGCAACACTCAGACTTGACTATTGAGTAACAGGTAGCAGCGTTTTCTTGCATTAGCTGCTGAATTCTTGCACAATAGTGGTAAATTTCATGCAAATTTAGCTCTTCTTGGTTTTGGAGACCAAGCAGAGTTTGTTTGGCAGCATTTTGAGTAGCACGATTCTGCTAGACGTCAAAGACCAGTGTTGGCTGACCTAAACAGTCTTGTATAGTAACGGGGTAACGTCTGGCAAATAATGGAATCAGTATCAACAACAAACAGATATAAGCACTGCTGTTATGTATCCCAAAGGTGCTGGTAGAAGGGTCCTAACTGGCCAATTCCGTGGGGTCCTGTTTCTTCCTGGTAAGAATTGCATAACAGTGGAGATTGCTTCTAAAAGGGTGTCTAAGTTGTTTTCCTTTCAGAAATAGTATTGTGTGATGATTTTGGGATTTAAAACTTTTGCTATTTTGACAGACCGCCACATGTGCCTGGGTACTGGCAGTTGGACAAAAAATTGTTTTCAGCTGCTATTCCGCAATAGGATAGTAATTATTTGTTTTCCTGCCAATTACCAAGCTATTCTGAGGCTTTTGTTAGCATTGTGTCAACATAGTATGCTTCACGAAGCTAAAATTAGTGTTGGGTCAAATTGACCCAGGTTATGCGTTAACGTCGGTAAAATAGCTTATGCATTTAAGGGTTAATGCATGCCACGAAACTAATGTTGCTTTTCTAAAATATTTTTAACACATTTTAGAAGAAGTATAATTTTCCAGAATTTTTTTAAGACTAAGTAAATTTTTTCGCGAGACATCGGTTATATCATTCGATACCTCCATCAAATAGCTGGGGACGATTTTTTATTTATTATAAAATCGCTCTTAGTTATAAAAAAATTCAAATAAGCTGAAATGTGTGCTTAACCTGTACTTTTGCCTACTTTTTCCTAATTTGTCAAGCGATTACTTTAGCTAGAAAGCAGCAAAAGGAACAACTAAAAAATCGTCCTTGGGTATATTCGTGCAGAACACATTTGTTCAGTAGCAACCCTCCAGCTTGCATGTTGAATGCTCCACAATCTTTGGAAGAAATTGGTCGTGTTTTTCAAAAACTACATTTTTTTATGATAGCAGCCTACAGTTTAGCAGTTGGAAGACGATCATGCGTCGGATAATTTGTCCCTGTGAGATCTTCAGATCGACGCCCTTAGTTTGATTTTACGGCTTGCGTAGTTCAAGAAATGTTGGATTATTCGATTTCTGCAAAAATGACAAGTTTTCGACGCCAAAACAAGAAAATCGGCTATATCTCACGGTAGAGAAAAGCTAGAAACTTGCTTTAAAAAGCAAAAATGTGAAGCTCAATGAGATCTTTCGAATGAATATAGTCATAACAGTATAGCGGCTGCCAAACGTTCAGAAATTGGGAAAAACCACTATGACCGGAAGTCTCGAATTTTTGAATCGGGATTGCGCGGAGGGTGTTAGAACGCTAAAAGAATTTATTTCGAAAAGTTTCATCAAATTTCATCTTGATTTAAACGTCGCCAAATAATGTGCCCAAAAGGAATGACCACCTTAAACTAGTTAAACGGATTAAATTTAATCCTGTTTCTTTAATGCACCTAGGATTAAAATTCTAATCTAATCCTGTTTCTTTATTCACACTTCGGATTAAAAAATGGAAGAGTTAATTTTACTCCGACCTGCTTAATCGCTATTCCTTTAAAGATTAATTTTAATCCGTTTAATCCGTCTCCTGCATTTTCAACTATAGAGTACGACCAAAAATGTGTGTACAAAGTTCGACCGTTTATAACAGATTAACCATTGGAGTAAACCCCAACAATGTGTTTAGAATCCTTAGGACCTCGAGATTTCGAAAATTCGGAAAATTCAAAATTTTTAGGTTTTCGCCCAATTTTTATCGCAATCAAAGTTTTGATTTCACGATCGAATAGAGCTGGCCCCGCTGAAAATTTTTGCTCTTATAAATTTTTCACGAAAATGCACCCAATTTTCGGAATTCCGGGTTTTCAAAATTTCCGGATTTTAAAAATTTTCACCAATATCCACAAGATGGGTTGAAAGCTGTTATTGAGCTGAACAACTTTTGTAATAGAATGAACGCTTGAAAATGCACTCAATTGCCAGAATTCGAGAAAACCGGATTTTAAGAATTTTCTCCAGTGGCTCACAATATGGGTATCATTCGAAAGCTCTTGATGAGCTGAACAAATCTTGTAATAGAAGCAACTGAAATTCGCCCAGTTCTCGTAATTCGCTAATACCTTCCAAGCTAGTCTGAAATCCGGAATTCGTGAATTTCGAGAATTGGGTGCATTTTCAGACATTGGTTCTATCACAAGATTTGTTCAGCTCATCACGAGCTTTCGAATGATACCCATACTGTTGAATATTGGAGAAAATTTTTAAAATCCGGAAAATCCCGTTTTCTCGAATTTCGGGAATTGTGTACATTTTCAAGAGTTCATTCTATTACAAAAATTACAGATTACAAATTACAGCTCGCTAACAGCTTTCGAATGATATCCATCTTGTGGGTATTGGAGAAAATTTTTAAAATCCGGAAATTTTGAAAACCCGGAATTCCGAAAATTGGGTGCATTTTCGTGAAAAATTTCTAGGAGTAAAAATATGCGGCGGGGGCAGCTCCATTCGATCGTGAAAACAAAACTTTGATTGCGACAAAAATGGAGCGAAAACTAAAAATTTTAGATTTTCCGTGAATGAAGCCCGGAATTCTGTATTTTTCTGAATTTTCGAAATCTCGGGTTCCTACGGATTCTAAAAATATAAACATTGCTGGGGTTTACTCCAAAGGTTAATCTGCTATAAACGATCGCAGCTTGTACACACATTTTTTGGTCGTACTAGTTTTTAATCCTCGTGCAGCAACGCGGATTAAACTGATTACAAGTTGGCGGATTAAAATTTTTAATCGCAGTTTCTTTAATGGCGGATTAAACGAATAAAAATCAACTCGTTTAATCCGAGGATTAAAAATGGTCGGATTAAACGAGTCAATTTTAATCCTTTTAATCCTGTCGGGATGGCCGAGTGGTCTAAGGCGGTGGTCAGAACTTCCGATCTTACGGTCGGTGGTGCGATCCCCAGAGGCCGCAAAGCTTTCCCGACTCTAGCCAACCCAGCTATCCCTCCTTAACTGGTCGGTAAATGGGTACCACTACGGTGGGAAGGTAACAGGAGTCTGTGTAGAAGGGCCGGCCCCCCTTCCACGGATGCAGTAATCATTTGAGGTGGCGCTCCTGGCTGAGAATCCGGGGGATGAGCACCGGCACCCCATGTCCTATGGCAGGGCTGAGATATCTCCTGGGGTAAACCTTTACCTTTTTAATCCTGCATTAAAGAAACAGCCGTTAACTTTTTAATCCGGCTGATTTTTAATCCGTTTAATCCGATCATTTAAACCTTTAAATAAATAGGATCCTAGATTTAAAAAGCTTTAATTTTCAAACATAAAACCTAATGGCAGACAAAGGGGAACCAGATTTCTTTTCCTCGATTTGGAACCAAAATTGTTCTGTGTATTCTCAGTTACGCTAAACACTTGTCTGCCATCAATTGGTAGCCCAGGGGACAATTGCACAAAAGTTATTGGTTACTGGCTAAGCAAGTTTTGATATTGAATAATACTGTTCGATGTATTCCACCTGTTTCTTGTGCATACAGATGACTCCAATAAGATAGGGTTCACTGGATGCGCTGGAGGACAGGGCCTGGTCCAGTTCTCTCATCAGCTTGCCAATGACCACAATCTCTTCGGCGTTCATGCATGACGTTTGCTGAACACTGATTTGCTGACTATTTGTATGCACAAAGCACAGGGAAGAGTTGGCAAAGGCCAATTTGAAGACTGATCCAAACGTGCGAAGCTTTTCCAATCGTTCTTCAGCCTTGTTGCCCGGCCCCATCATCATACAGTGCCGCAAGTTGCACAGGCGAGTGATCAGATCACAGCTGAGGGCATTGCATCTGTGGGACTTGTATAGAAGCAGCATATCACGACTGACGTAGGCCGGGCCTTTCGCTTCTGTGCACGCTTTGACAAGTGCTAGTGCTGACACCTCAGCATATACAGCCTTCTGGAATTCATTCTCCGTTGACACGTAAACTTCACCCTGGAACTGGTCACCAACAAGAACACATCGTGGAGTACGCATGGCCAGGTTCAGAAAATGGAGAAATGGAATTTGGGACACTTCGTCCATCAACAGCCATTGAGGATTGAACTGTTTGAGCAGCAGACGATCCCAAAAATCCACAGCCAAATCAACGGTTGCCAGAACCACTCGCTTTTTTCGAACCAAGCTAACCAGATTACCCATGCCGGCTTGCTCTTCAGCACGAGTAGGAATTTTACTGAATTCAACCACTCGTTTCGGGTTCCATTTGCTGACTCTGTCGTCGTAGTTGTTACGGCCACTGAAAATTATCCATTCGTGTTCCCCCAAAATTCTCTTATCCGTCGAGCCACTGCAACAGCAGTACGATCTTTTCTGCCAGGGTTTCGACAGCTGAATTCGTGGCAGCTAGAATCGAAATGACATCGATGGTGTTCAGCACAAGGTATCTCACTAAATTGGCCAGAAAAGTGCTCTTTCCACTGCCCGGCACACCTTCCACAAACAGTTGAGTACGTTTCTTCGCAATCATCATTGCTCCAATTCTTGCTGCAACTGCCTAAGAAAGCAGATATTCCATTCACGACATTATCTGTCAGAGAAGTGGCTGGACTGTCGTCAGTTGGAGGTGTGGGTCAGGGGTTCATTCGATGTGGGTGCACCGGCGATTCTAAAACAAAAAGATGCGGATGCAGAAAAGAGGAAAGATTGTGTTCTACAAAGTGTCACGCTGGGCAAAAGTGCAGCAACTCAGTGAATACGAATGAACAGTAACAAAGAAAATGAATAGTTAAAGCGAATACTAAAAAATAATATATTCAGCAAAGAAATTGCAATACGAAACTGTACATCTTTCATTTTGATAGAAATAAACTGAAAACGTACTTTTGAAACAATAAAGTCGGCTTTAGAAAGCTAATAAAATAACATGTGCAAAATTTTATAAAAATCACTATAATTTCCGCATTACTTCAAAATTGCATGCAAACTGCCGTGCAATTTTGAAATTGCACGGAAACATCGTGCAATTTCAAAATTGCACGCTTTTCAATATTGCACGTAACATATATACTAAATACTGAGATATTTTTCCTACGCACTTCTATATACAAAACTTTAATCAGAGCAAGGCAAATGATATAAAAAGATTTTGGCTGATTTAAAAAGCAGCCAAAAATTTTTATTATCCACTGTTTTGAATAAGAAGAAAGAGGAAAGTCATGTACCACCATTGATCCGAAGGTCAAGTTTACAAACAAATAATAAGTTTTAGGTTTAAATGTCATTTAATTCAACGAGTTTTATTCCTAAATGTATATATCTGTCAACGTGATATTGTGAAACTCGTGTTGAAACTTGTTAATTTCACAATTTCCTGAATGTTTAAGGGATTTCACAGAATCCCATGTCATTTTCAGGGAAAATATGAAATTGCTGATTTTCTTTAAATTTCATCAAATATTTGAAATTGTAAATTTGTTAATTATTGTTTAAATGCATCGGAAGTATATATTTTGTTCTTATAGGATTGTTTTATTCATTTACGCTATCATTCTAAATTAAAAATAAAAAAGTTAGTGAGATTCCCGACGTAACTTTAAATTAATAGCATGTTTCACGGCGTAAACATGAACGAATTCTTTTCTTTGAGCTTTTGGAATGTTTTGTTCTAAAATTATACCGTTCCGCATTCTTAAATTGTAAAAACTTTAAATGTTAATGTTAATAAAATAAACTTTAGAATTATACTATTACCATAGTATATGCAAGGTTCGGGTCCTGAGAGGCTTCAGCTTCAGGCTTCAAGGATTTAGAAATAAAGTTAGTGTTGTAATTATGAAGGTTTTCGTTTTGATAAACTTTGTTAAATTATATGTAATTATATCAAATAATCAACGAATCTGAGGACAATTTAAACTCAAATCATAATTATCACGAAACATTTTTTGCAAAATTATGTTAATGTATGTTTTTGATGCAAGCCCCCTTAAAATTTTCCGGTCAACGTACAAGGCCCCTCGTCAACGTGCAAAATGTCACATTTGAGTTCTCACTCCTGGCTTTGGGCTGAGAATCCGGAGATAAGCACCGGCACCCTATAACCTTCTGTAGGTTGGAGTTCCCTCAAGAAGTCACTTTGTGACAAGCCCCCCCAATGACCCGAACCTACACATGCTAATGAGCTAATGTATGGCTACAAAGTATAATTCTAAACTTTGTTTTGGATTAACATGTAACATGAGTTACATGTAACATATTAATATAAGTTTCACAATATCCCTAAAAATGTTAGGAATTCTGTAAAATCCCGTATTTCACAACGATGACATATATAAGAACTTCACTTACATTGGTAGAAATGTCAATTGCCGGCACCGTAACAGGTGAAGATACAGGGAGACAGCGACCAGGTGTCTCTGCTTTTGTCGCAGTAGCGCGCGACAGAGACGGTTCTTTCACGCCCACAGCCCTGGCACAAGCAGTCCCCAAAGGCGAGCAGGTTCTTGGACCCATGAAAGGTCAGATGCAGCCCATCACGTTAATACAGTAATGTATTCATTGGACCACCTGTAGACGGAAGCTGTCCGGCTTGACCTCCAGCATGTGAAAACCAGCGAAACTGCAAGCCACTGCTAAACAGGCCCGGAGTCGGTCATATCGGTCCTCGGATGGCACCAACTTACTGTCCTGCAGTAGCGGAAGCGAGACGTATACCCTAACGACAAATGGTCCCTGGATTTGACAGAGATCATGCAGCCGGACTAGCAGGGACAGCCAGATTCCCACCCAATCCTTCCCGTACGTCTCCACGCTGCAGCGAAAATGCACCCTTGCCCACCAGAGAAAGCTGCTATGGATCCGGCTCAGGATGAACCTCAAGCCACTTCATTGCTCGGTGCGCCTACAGCAAACAAACCAAAACAAAACATCTAATCCAAGCAATTACTTACAGTCAATCAAGTATTAGACTAAATCAGTCACTACATACTTTGCCGAACCACCACTTAGCCTCAGGGCATAGTTGAGACAAATTTACCCGTCCGGAGGCCCAAATAGCCTCCGCAAAAGTCGGAGGATTTTTTGACTTCCCAATGTAGACGCTATCCGTTATTCGCAAGAAATCTGCAGTCAAAGCAACTGGAATAACTTTTGAAAAACGCTACATTATCAGGCAAGAAATCGCTATTTTCCTACCAAAATTCGCACATGATTCACTAGTCCTTCAAATAAAGTCACAGTATGCTACCAAGAAGACGAAAGTTCCTAAAAAATCCGCGAAAACTTTCATCTTTTGCGATTAAACCTGCTCCTCGTACTAACTACCTTACCTCTGAATCGCGGCTGCCGGCGCAGCGTTCGTCCCCTGCTTTCCTAATACAGCTCGCTCAAATGCTACACAACATGGTCAAACTGTACTTGAACAAACAAATTAAAAGAGCAGCCTACCTTTATTAGCCGTGCCTTGAACAAATATATCGCTTCCCCAATACTGGACGGTTCCGATATTGTTACAATACTGGATTGTCAGGACCGCTTACGTGTGATGAATGTGGTTTTTCAAAATTTGAAAATCGATTTTTTTCCGAAAAATACCACTTTTTGACCCAAAATTTCGGCAAAGCGAATCCAGCAAAAGTGAGTAAAAATAGCATAATCATAAAGTTTAATCTGAGCTCAATCCAACGCAATAAAGTTTTCGTGGTTGACTTAGTTTGCCCCCGCAACGAGTTTTTAACCAATTTCCCTTTTTAGCTGGTTTTTGGCTATTTTACACTGGTTGCGGCAAATCAATGCGACATAGCACAACTTGTCAGAAATCAGCTGAAATTGGAAAATTGTTCAAAAATTTATGATTCATGGATACGAAAGCTTTAGATTAAGAAAGCTGGTTTAATAATTCAATTAGTCAACCGCAACACGTTGACCCCGACTCCGATGTATACCATAATGTTGTCTTTCCACAAATAACTACTAACTTAAATAACTATTAACTAAGTATCAAACAGTTTAACTTTACCTTATCAAACAATCCCCAACAATAGTAAATCCATTCTACTAACCTCTAACAGTGCCGAGACGCGGTCCTTCTCAGCTCCAGCGCAACTGCGTAGCTTCAAAGTCAGGTTCCGTGCGCGCTCCAGCAAAACCTTCCCACGGCAACGGCCACCATAAACGATGTTGTTAAGCTGTTTCCACCATCCAATAAAGCGATCCATACCATCAACATGACCAAGGTGGACTCCTCCACCTCCCTCCAGCCGTGCCAACAATTCACCATAAAACTCCTCCATCCGTGCAGCAAACATGGTACGGACCATTCTCACAACCTAAACCATAGAAACTGTAATTAATGCAAACCAAAACTAAACGGACCAATCGGGCTGAACCCGACTAGCAACTGACAACTCAAATTCTCCTGCTGATAGTGCAAACAGGAGGACTAACCGGCAACCCATCCCTTAAAAAACAAATTTCCTCCGCAACCAAAGAAATAGTCTTCCCTGCCACGGAATTTAACCCCAACCACTTCCTCATTAGACTTCCACCATACCACTGGCACCCTCCTACTGAACTAACCCGTAAACCTATATTATCAACCTTAATACACCGTTCCTGCCCTAATCTCGAAACAAAGCAAAATCTGTTAAACCTACTTTTGGAGAAGTTTGTAAGCCATGCTTTTACGTTAAAAACAGAAAAGTATTCGTGGAAACCCTCAACACCAAACTACCTATCAAACAATTACGCTACCTATCAACTGTCTACTCTGCTAGAAGACAGCAAAATGTTTAGCCAGCATTAGGCTAGTTTCCGAAAGACCTCTAGGGCAAAAAATCACCATAAGCTAACCATACTCGCCAAAGGTCTGAAACCTTAATCCGACCACGAACTGAATTCGGAGAAGAAGCAGTCTGCCAACTACACACAGTTTTTGATCAACTTCTCAAATTCATGCACACAAGGTGCTAGAGCAAAACTAATGGGCCATTTAGATTCACCATATAGGGTCCCTATGCTACGAAACCTGTCCAGCAGTTTTTATGTATAAAGGGCTGGCTACTCCGTAGGCCCAGACGCCCTCTTTTACAAGCTAACTGTTGGCCCCTGGCCAGGGTGCCACAGGAGGCCTAGCAGTAAAACCTCGCTTCGGTCACATGTCAGCCTTAGGGTGATAGTGTATAGCCAATATGAGTACCTGGCTTTGAGCCTTGCTGTCTGTAATCGGTTGCATAAATTTTCGGACTTTTTCTTTCTTTTTCCTGCTGCGCCTCGGCGCAGCAGGTCTACTATAATCGGTTTTGAGAGAACTTTTGCACATACGCAATGTTTTCTATATAGCTTTCTATAAATTACACATGCAAAGCGCTTCAGGAGTTTTGTAATTAACAGCAATTTTATGCAAATTAGTTTCCGCATATTTCTAGCAAAACTACGACATTCAAACTATCTATAAAATCCTGTTTAAAGTTTCCATGGCTTGCAGAGGCGCACCTACGATTCAGTTTTATATCGTTTTTACACTTACGAAAACAACAAACAAACAAAGCAATGTTGCCGTACATCGGTCTATTCAGTTGGAACAGATGTATTTCATGGATATTGTTGATTAATGAACTTGATCGCCATTTACGCTCTAAGATTAGGTATGCGGAACAATGATTTAAGCGATTAACCTAACATTGTGAACTTACGAAAGTGTTCAATAAATTTAAACTCATTAATTATTGTAGTTTGAAAAGCTAGTAATAAGAAAGCTCCAAGTGCAAAACCTGGTGGCTCTAATTTTTTCTATATCCCTTCGTCTTTATTGAGTTTTTCCAGAGCAGGTTCACAAATACAAGAATTATTTGCTCGCAGCAGGTCTATTGTTATGCGTAGGTTAACAATTTCCTGTTTCAGGCTAATTCTACACTAAACACTAACAATTTTGCACAAAACTCTTGCTTGTTTTCGGAATTTTTGCCCAGAATTGCGGGTGGTTCTGTCCACAAAAATATCAAAACTTTACAGGAACTTCAAGTCCTCCGACCTCTAGGGGGGATGGAGAACCCGCAAGCTGCAAAAGCACCTAACTTGCATATCTCAAGATCCACCCGGCCGATCCGGCTGAAATTTTCGCAGCATGCACCCCTGCCCACAGGCTCTTCACACAGCAAGTTTGAGCACGATCGGTGCACTCCTCCGTGTCTTATTAAAGAACTTGTTTGCAATAACTGGCAATGTGCTTATATTTCCCTATTCTAGGTAGTGCACTAACTCGCACTACCTGATTCATAGATATACAACTCACCTCAGCTGATGTTCCGCATTGGCAGCATGCTGGAAATTGCACTGAACCGGGACCCACCAATCGCCACAATACGGCCGCCTTCCAGATAGCTGAGATTTCTCAGGATAGAGTACGTCAAAATAAGCCCCGGAAGGGGCAAAACAATGCTAGAACAGATTCCAGCGAGGAATAGGGAAACTGTGCCCCGCAGCCGGTTCGTAGCTGCTCCAAAAACGGACACAAAATAGCCGAGTAATGGCTGGATCCCATCAGGTCTTCCGGGTTAGCCGACTATGTGAAACGATGAGACACGTCACACGTCCTTTCCAGAACACTGCACCAGATCGAACCTACAGGTATAGTTCGTTTAAACCCTGAACCAATTTGAGGTTCTCTGCAAGTGCTGAAATATGTGCACAAGCACATTGTCCCGATCCAGTACCCAAGCCGGGCCGACCGGAAGAAATCTGAAGAGTTTTTATTAAGTTGTCTAAACCCACCTGGTGGACACCAAAAATATGTAACAGTGGCTATGCCCAACTGCATTGCGTGGATGTAACCAAACAGGTTCCAGATGCACCAGAACTGTTCAGGTCACCGTCGATGTCGATGTGAATTTGGCGGGCATTGTAACGACAGAATGGATGGTCTCTTCGAGAAATGAAGCAGAGGGGCCGGTTGAAGGTCATGTCATATGGGTACTCGTCATCACTGCTGTCCCAATCGTTCCAACTGCTGGAGTCACTGAAATAATTACTGGGATCAGAAAGACCTCATTAGGACCCAGAGGTACCGGCTGAAGGTGGGGCCTCTGTGTCCGTAGGCCTGGGGAATGAGCTGCGTGATTAGAGGTGGGGAAATGGGCTGGTGGAGGTATCCCTTGCCCACACCTTGAACCTTCTAGGATTTGCCGAGCTCAACCACCTTCTCGGGCATGCTTGACCGCAAAAGCCATTAACTGAAAAATTATACACAATATAATTCAAGCTGAAAAGCTAAAACCGTTTTGATGGGGCCAGTGCATCTGTTAATATTGTTTACCGCGAGGGACAGACTCACATTCCAAAGGCTTTGACGTAGATACCTACTTAAAGTAAAGAATGCAGGCCTACGTGGGTGTGCTGAATAGGCGTTACGCGTAGGTGTCCACTTGTACTGCGTATGTAAACTAGAGAAAGGCTAGTAAACGGCGTACGCCTTTTAAACAATTGTCATGGACGTCTAGCTTTAGTGAGGACACGAATTACGGAATTGAACAGAAAGGAGTCAACAGAATTCTAACTAAGCTAAAGTAAAGTTATAGTTTAAAGTAAAGAGTTTGTTAAAGTACACACAGGTGCATGATATTCGCGTTCTTTATGCCCTATTTTACACCCCTCTTGTATACATTCAAATAACAACATAGCGTCTTTTATTTTACGCTCAATAGCAATAGATAATAACACCTCTAACTCCTAAACTTTGTTAAATGTGAATTTATTTTAATTTTCTTTTGAATGCATAGTCAGTCTGGAGATTGAATTGTCAGATTTGAAAGGCTTTTGACAATACTCAGCACAAAAGATTTGAAGCACTGACAAGGATTAGAGGCATTAATCGGTTCTTGTGTTAAGGAGGGGGGCTACGAATTTCACTAAAAGTTCGATGTTGGAAAAGCTAGCTAGTCTTTTGCCACATAATAGTATTAGGTTTAGTGTAAAATAGTTTAAAGTTTGAAAGAATTCCATGCAGCGTAGCGTCCTGTGGAGCCATCAGAAGTTGGTATTAACTACCGGCAAACTGTCCGGTATCTACCGGTAATTAGAAGGCGAATCTGATCGCAGGCTAAATCCGGGTGCAACTCTAACCGAGAAATTAAAGACCTACCTAATTAACTAATCCTACCCTAATAAAAGAAGAGTAAGGCATCATAGTATTTACTGGTAACTTACTAATTTACTAAGGCAATGAAATCCAATAAAGCATACGCAGAAATAATAGGAGTACAGGTATAAGAATACACGCCCACAGGCCAACCGTTCTACATCAAAGATACACTAACACTGACTAATTGATTAATTTGGCTAATTAACGAAAGTATCAAAACCGAGGTTTCTACACGGTAGTGATGAAGAAATCATTCGAAAGAATAGTGAAATACACTTCGCGTAGCGAGTATTTAACATTATCCCCTGGCGAAAGATTTTAGCGCCTGATAAAATTTCCAAGTAGAAGAGAGATGCTACCATAATTGCTGAGAGTTTTAAGATGGTAAAATTTAAGAGAAAAGTACTTTCAAGCATGGGCGACCAGTAAGCAACCATAAGAAGTCCTGGCGCATTTACTACCCATGATAACAAAAAGAACTTCAAATAGTAAACCAAGTAGTTTACCGAAAGAATAAAAGTTTTCAGAAAAGAGATAGTAGAAAAGTGGTAGCTAATGGTAATTCAGTAGTAGAGACTAAGAATCAAAAATAGGGGATTGTACTTCAATATTAAGACAAAGTTGATAGCATTTTAAAGCGAAGTAGTATTTCAATTTAGAGAATAGAGAAAAGAGAAAGTAATCAAGAAATAGTCGAAAACGAACCCACAAATGAAAAAGTAGTACCCTTTAGCCACTATGAATAAAAAACCACAACAATCACACAAAAATCCCACAATCACACACAAAACCTAACACACTTACAAATACGTTTATAGAGCTCTAACAATGCAATCAATAACTGACTTTACAGTGAGTAAATACTACATCTTATAACTATACAGCTGTTCAAAAGAATAACATACTACAAAAGTACTACAGTTCAACAAAATTATCCTATACATCGGTAGCAAAAGATTATCATACTACAATTATTCTTTACAACAATTCAAAGTTCCACTAAATACGACAAATGTTTTCTTTTTCTTTTTCTGAGTACGAACGTAAAATTTTCGAGAGTGCTCCACCGCAGTTTTCTGGACCGGTTCGTACAGAGTCTTCAAGAGTTTGACTGTTTCGTCATACGAAACTGGCATACCCAAGGAAGACAACCGGTGGATGACAGATTCCCCCAATTTTGCCAATAAAATTGCATAAAATTTCTCTCTTTCGATATTATTAGCCGTAGCAATGGCTTCAAAACTCAAAATCCAATCTTCCGGTGTGAGTTTTGTTTCACGTCCGTTATAATTACTCAGCCCTTTAAAAAGGGTAATAGAATTTTTCAATTCTGCCATTTTTTGCTCTTTTTCCAAACGTAAACGAGCAGCTTGACGTGTCTCCAGAGCGCGTCTTAAAATCACCAAATTTCGTATATTTTCGTCAATTTGGCCAAAAATGTGCCAAACTCTCTCCCAGTTATTGACAGGAGGTAATTCTACAAAAGGTAAGTCAATGGTTATACGTAGAAACAAAAAGTCTACGTAAAATTAGTCAAAATTCGTCAAAAATCGCAGAAAAAACACACTTGAAGTTATATACGTATACTAAAAATTTTTCGAAAATAACTTCTAAATCACCCTAATATTGCACAAAACTGTAAAGTATAACAAAAAACACAATAATAGGCTACACAGAGCTAGGAAAATACCAGAAAAACACAAAATTCGAAAATTTCGTGAAAAATAGGGGGGGAGGTGATTTTTCAAAAATTTGGAAAATTCGCTCAAAATCACCTAAAATACTCAAAATAATGTCTAGAATCGCTTTCTGCGTCTAGAATAACCCCTAAATAAGCTTAAATCGCACCAAAAATGCTCAAAAATTGAATTTGGGACCTCTTGGGGGGAAGTCAAAAATTGCAAAAATCGGCCTAAAATTGCAAAATTTTGAAAATTCTGCCTTTAGAATTGCCTAAAAATATTTTACACGCTTGGGGGAAGACCCAACGAGTAATTTAAGGCCAGATTTGACCAAATTTGAGCAAAAATTGACCTTGGGGGGTCAATTGGGGGGTGGTCAAAAATTGACCAAAAATTCAAAAATTTTACAAAAATAGACTCAGTACAGCTTCTGTGAAGTCTTTAGAGCTGATTATTCCCCTGTTCAGGAATATTCAACCCCAAAGTGTGAAGGAAAAACACACAGAAATATATTTTGAAAAAATTTTAAAAATTTTTATTCCCGTCTTGGGGGGTTGGGGGGAGGGGGGAAAATTCCCAAAACTACCTAAAATTTGCTGGAAAATTGGTTATTGGGCTGCCCCAATAACTCCAGTCACTTCAGATTCGTTTCCCCGATCCCAGAAAACCTAAGGGGGGGTGGGGGAGTTGGGGGGGGATTCCCCCGACCATGCTTCGTCAGCTCCAAAATTCATACTAATTTCAAAGTTGCACCCCACACAATAGGAGAATTTGAAAGTCTTCAAAACTAATCAAAAAGTATCACAAAAGAATCTCCTAATTAAGACGAATGTTTTGGTATAAAAATTATTCCATAAAACTCAAAATTGAGTTAGAAAATTATAAAAGAAAATTCAGAAAATTTGTGAAATTTTCACATGACAAACCGGACAATGTCACGTGTCACGGTCGCCAAATATTAACTACCGGCAAACTGTCCGGTATCTACCGGTAATTAGAAGGCGAATCTGATCGCAGGCTAAATCAGGGTGCAACTCTAACCGAGAAATTAAAGACCTACCTAATTAACTAATCCTACCCTAATAAAAGAAGAGTAAGGCATCATAGTATTTACTGGTAACTTACTAATTTACTAAGGCAATGAAATCCAATAAAGCATACGCAGAAATAATAGGAGTGCAGGTATAAGAATACACGCCCACAGGCCAACCGTTCTACATCAAAGATACACTAACACTGACTAATTGATTAATTTGGCTAATTAACGAAAGTATCAAAACCGAGGTTTCTACACGGTAGTGATGAAGAAATCATTCGAAAGAATAGTGAAATACACTTCGCGTAGCGAGTATTTAACATTGGTGTTATCGGTCAAAAGCTCTACATACACGTACACAAACTTGGCCTCGCCCTGGTCGCTATGTGCAAGGCACGGTACCAAAATTTTCAGGAATTAGTTCTGACATATAGTGCTTTGATATCGTGTAAAATAATCTCTAGACCATTGCCTACTTTTCTGTGCGATGCGATCAAAGTGCGAAAAATTGGGTGTTGTAGGTCTATACGGGTGGAGGTTAACTAACTTCTAATGAGCTGTGGTTTACCAAATGAACCAAACTTTGCTGCAATTAATACTCCAAGTATCTGTCTTAACTTTGGTATAAATGACGTGATTTCGTTAATCCCTGCGTTCGCAGTGCTGGATTATATTATCGATATTGTCGCTGTTATTTGGTGCCATTTCAAAGATGTGAGCCAATTACTCCAAAGTACAGTGGCAGAATCGGCTGAAACTTTGCACATTACAGGCCAGTGAGTGTACCAAGATGTGCCAAAAGCTATGTCACTAAACATCGCTCCAATTTTAGAAATGCTAGATTGATTTCTCAAAGTATGGATGGCGATCGCTCCAAAAAGCTCTACGACAGTTGTAAGCGCATACTGAACGAAGTAAGCGTTATATCAAAAAACGGATTTCATATTCGGATTCAGCAGGTCAAATAACCCCTATGAGCAACTTTTCGGCAAAATCGGAGACAAAAAATTTTTTGACCCCATTTTTACTGCGCTTAGCTAGCTTTTCAGGCCTTAAAATAAGGGTTATTTCTTAACAAAAAGTTTGCTAGCACACTAACCAGAAAACCAAAACCCTTGAAACTCACAGACAGTTTGCCCTACTAGAGCCTATTATTTGGTAAAAAGCTGGGGTAGGCTAGGGGCTGTCAATTTTATTAGATCGAAAACGGCACACGGTCACATTGCAACTTTTTACCAAATTTCAAACTTTGAGCTGTTATAGCTGAAGAAGGAAGCAACGCTCGAAAGCCGGAATACTTTTAATATTTAGCACTAGTAACAGTTAACATTTATGGCTGAAAGTTTCAGAATTGGTCAAACCGTTAATCCACCAGAGCTGAAAAAACCTTTTTGAAAAGTCCCATTTTTCGAACTAAAATTTGTACTTTGGCGTCCTGCCAAAAACGTTGTATATGAGATATATTGTTGCCCACCCTAAACTTTTTTAATTTGATATGTTGGCTAACGTTGGGGGGAAAAGTAGGTCTCTCCGACAATGTCGTGCCAACCCGTTCGTAGCCCCCCCCCTTAAGTCAAATTTTCTTTACAAGCAACCAATGAGGCATAAAATTCAGACGTGGATGAGAAAATCGGGTACAGAGGGGGTAATTGAGCTTCTAATTGTAGCTTAACATAAACAAACAAATCTGAAATGACCCTACCTCAACACAAACTCAGTATCCTTTGTAAAGGTAAACAACAGTCGATTATAAAGTAATTTAATAACGACCTTTTTAATATTCTATGATAATTATCCTTGACCTACAATACAAGAAAAGACAGGACATTGTTCAAAAGTATACACACAAATCCATGCGCAATGGAGTTCAAACAAAAATTTTTAAATGACCCCACTTTTACGCAAGTTGAGTATCTGACATAACAATAAGATTGTACGCTAATTTATGGCACACAACAATGGTGTGTTTAGAAACAAACTCATTGTGGATTTAATATTTAAATAAAAATGAACTATTGAAACCTGGATATTTTTCCTTAGTGTGCATTAAGTAATTACTTCCTTTGTTACAGCTCTTTAAACAGTTTTGCGAATCGATAGTGAGACTGTTAGCCACACTATTGTTCTATTTTGTACTTGTCCTCAGACTAAACACTAAAAGATAGTTCGTGTAGATGTGTTTAAAGAGGGGGCAACTGCTATAGAAACTAACGTGCTAATTATAAATTCGTTGAATCATATGATTGTGTTTTTAAGTTTGTAAATTAAGTTTTATAGGTGTGCCAAAACAATATAAAATTTCAGTTTTACAAAATTTCAACTATAATTTGAAATCTTCAGTTTTCCCTTCATTAATCAATACTAATGTGTTCATTTAACGTTGTGCCAATCTTTTACACAAAAAATAACATTTTAAATTTAAAATAATTTTGTTACCAGAATATGAACCATTGTGCGGTTTATATATATAATTTCTGCAGAAGTTTTTAAGAATGCTACACTTATATTTGATTGACTTTTGCAAAATGTGTACCTCGCGTTGAATAGAACAGCCTTGCCTTTCCATAATGTGTAATAATTGAGTGTCAATTGCGATTCTCTCTGTATTTACAAAAGGAGCAATTAAAGTGTTGAGAAGTGTCCTTGCGATTCTGCGTACGGAAAGACACGTCAGGACATCTGTCTTACGCTGCGCCTGTTTCTGAATATGAGTTAAGTTTCATGGCCATTACACAGAAAATACGTAGGTACCCGAAACTTACGCCTATGATTATTGGCGAAAGGTAGTACTTCTAAAGAGGAAAGATTTTGAAATATAAACGCATACCTTGTTAGGGTACGCTAAGTAGAGAATGCCTGCTGGGACGCTACCTTAGAGAATCATAAACGTAAGTATGTGTCAAATGTGAGTCTAGCTCTCGCGCTAAGCAATTTGACAGATGCACAGAGCCTGAAAATTGGGGGTCCAAGTTGAAAATCTTTTAAGCCTTTAAAACTCATAGATTTCAGGTTTTCGAGTTAGGCACGTTAGTTTCTTATTCTTTCTCATTCATATACATCACTTGTTTTGATTCGAATAAACCACCAAGTCAACTAACGACTTCATAACTGACTAAAGGCCAGTTCACACTAGGCAACTTTGGGGCAACTTAGTTGAAGCAACTTGGTTGCTTCAACCAAGTTGCTCAAAAGTTGCCCAATGTGAATGTAGTGGCAACTGAGAAATAAGTTGCCGCGCTTCAACTAGTTGCATCAACTGTTTGTTCAAGTTGCTGTAACTTTTTCGTCTGGCAACTGAAGTTGCGGCAACGAAGTTGCCCCAAAGTTGCCTAGTGTGAATTGGCCTTAACAGTGCATATATATTTTTTCATATTACCGTGTATGTGTATATGTATGAATAAATGTTAACAAGATGTAAACGGCTAACATAGGTTATGTCTATGTGGTTAGCTTGCCTGCCAGAGTGGCTATGTGGTCACTTTTTGCCTGTGCAGATGGCTATGTGGCAGCTAACCACATAAGACTGAAAATTACCACACCTTTTCTTATTTTTAAGGACACTTAACCTAGGCGCATGACCACTAAGCCGCCAACTTAGCCTGCGATTTTCCTTTAAAAATCTATACATGCCCTGCAGGAATAGCTATGTGGCTCGCTTAGCCACATACACCCGATTGGTCAATATATATGTATGTGTATGTGTATGTATATATGTATATTGTATATGTATATCCAACTGTTTACTCTCAAAATTACACAATTTTGGACAAAAATGTCTAACATGTTCTATATAGATATATGTATACGACATATCTATATTTACCATTAACGTCATATTGATTAATATCGTTTCCGATCGACTCAACTCCTCTGGCCGAGTCTACTGAAGAACTGTGGTTAACTTTTCAAGAACATTGCAAAAATGCTTTGTAACTTCAGTTACATTTGTGAATAGTCTCACGTAGCCTTTCTCTCGCAAAAGCTCGAAAGTAGACTTTGTTTGCAGATTCATACCAACCGTGGGCTTGGGCCGCTAGTTTAAAGTTTTCCCACCAAACATAGAAATTTTCTTGGGCCTGACCACTAAAAGTACTAATCTGGAGCTTATCCAGATGCTCGGTCTGTTCCTTTTGTACCTTGCACATCAAGTTTCAATCTGTCAATTTCCGCTTTCTCATCCGTCGGTTTTGTTTCCTTAAGCCCGGTTCATACTTGTCTCTATGTCTCTGTCTCTGAGTCTCCGTCCTTTTGTCTCTACACTGATAGAGACAAGACGTTCATACTTAAAAGGACAAAAAGACAGAGACTAGGTCATGTGACAACTAATTCAAATTCCATTGGCCACTGGGTTTAACCAAAAACGAGCAAAAATTATTTCAATCGAAAAATATTATGTTACTATTGTTGTCCCATTAACAGCCGAAGTTCTATTATGTTGAAAATTCACTTTAAAATTTGTTATAAATGTAGTTACTTTTAAATATCCAACTTAACAGACATATCACGTGTTAGAATCTGCTATTTTGATTGGCTGCCGCTTAAGGACAGCTTAGAGACAAAAGGACAAAAAGACTGAGACAGGTATGAACCGGCTAAAGACAGACATAGAGACAGAGACCTAGAGACAGAGACTCAGAGACAAGTATGAACCGGGCTGTATCTTACTCTTCCTGCAAGGATTGAATTGATCTTAGCATTGCTCGCATGTCTCTATCGGACTCAGATTGAGGCATAACAACGTACTTAATTATCCAGGAGAAAAGATCAAGTTTCAGATCTCTTCCTTGAAATCCAACCCAAATTTGACCTGGATTTGCAGATTACTAGGCAAATAGATTAATTCCAAATTAAGGAAAAATTAAGCAATGTCCAATGGTCAAAATAAAATAGAAATAAGAAATCAACTTAGTTGAAACCGAATTTGAAAGTTGAAACAAAAACAATTAAGGTCAAACTTTAAATCAAGTAAGCACAAAGCTGCTATACAAAACACTTTCAAAAAGAAAAAAGTTAAACTTGCACTACAGGTAAGTTGTTTTAGCCAGTGATGCCACTTATGTAGGTACCAAAAGGAAGAGCTTAAACGTAGCCTTTCTCAATGGCACTTTTATTAGCAACTGAATAAAAGGCACTAAGCAAAAGTCAGCTCTGGCTGCTTTCCATACATACATACATACATACAAAACACACTTGTCAAAGGTACAAGACTTTGCACCAGGTGCAAGATCTAATGCAAAGTAGGCAAAACTACGTGGATAACTAGAGACAAAATACAGCTAGGTTTCACGTAGGAAAAATGTTATAATTTCGATAGGTGTAAAATTAAATACTCTGTAGTAATTAAATAGTTTAATATATGTATCTTTAATATATCTTACACAATTTTAGTACTTGGCGAGATTAACCTCATACACATCTAGTATTCAATATATGTCTGCCATGCACACGTTTAATTCAAAATTTACAATGTACCAAACTAAATGTAAAACAAGCAAGAGCTTTGTGCAAAATGAGCCAGCTGTGACTATATTTACCGTAAATTTAGTCCTGCTGCGAGCACAAGATCACTATATTGGCTTGTGTATCTATGCATACAGCCGTTCCTCGATATCGAATGTTGGCTGGTCACGGCTAAACTAATGCCCGTCAGAACTAAAGTTTACAACTCGCTGTGTTTGAAGAATTAAGGCAATTTATGTGATGATATGCCTTTAGATTTTTTATTCAAAGTTGGATTTTAAGCGACAATCGTACGCTAATTCTGGTCTTAATCAGAGGAATTTCACTGCAGAATTTCAGTTAAACTCCTCCACCACATAACTCAGCCATATTACTTCACTTCGTACATTCAGTCTGAGAACTGTTACGTAGGTATACGAGAATTGTTCCAGGAACTATTATTGATAGTAATATGAATCTAATAATTTTTGAATGGAATTGAATCTGTATTGAATTGAATTCTAATTGCAGTCCATGTATTCAGAGTTTTGGTTAGATTTATAAATTTTTCAAGGAGTGATCATTTTCCTTACCGTTGTTAGAACCGAACGTCTACTTAAAGGACATGAACAGATTTACAAGTCCCAAATTTTACGCGAATGAAGTTGCCAAGTTTTGTTCCATCATGTAACGGCAGTCACATTTTAATTTCTTCATTGGAAATCTCTGTTGTTAATTAGCAACATTGATTGCAAAGGCAAAGACTAAGATTACGCGAAATGAAATGGTTTTGCGAACGTTTATTCTAAGTTCGAAATCTGAATGCTTGCTTATTCAGTAGAAGCATTATTAATACACAGTTTTATACTCTGCTGTATCATTAACTGTGTAAATGTGTGCAAAACATACTTAAACCGATTATAGGTAGGCCTGCTGCGTCCGTGACGCAGCAGGAAAAAGATTTTACTTGTCAAGATATTACTGAAGGAAGTAATGAATAATTTGTAATACGTGTTTTGCCACAAGTTTATCTTCTGTTTTATGTAAATGCATATATCTATATGCATCTATATATAAAGTTTTGGCCCCATGGACTAGATATTGGGCGACCAAACCACTTTACGGGGTTGCTGTGCGCTGAATGTTGGATACGCAACCTGGACTGGAGACAGTTCCAGGCCAACCTCGACAAGCCTCGCCAATTAGGATATACCAGAAAATCGTGAAACCTAACTCACTCCAGACTAAGTTACCCCACACCTAAGCCTTATGTACCCCTGCTTACCGAAACTAAACAGATCTAAACCTAACTAAATTGCACGGGGCCAAGTGGCCGTATTATAATATTTACTATAAAATAAGGGGGGATACAATAAATTTGGACAGACTTACAGTGTTATTGATCCAGAGTTGACAGTGAAAGGCAATAAGCATAAAAGTCAGTAATAAATTAGAATATGATAGCCCCGACTAGCTGATATCTGGGTGTCCCCCACCCAACCTATCACCAGATTTGGGTAGCTTTTACTGGCCTACTCCGGCGTTCAAAGCACTAGGGGACCAAGGGTAGGGCCCAGAAAAGTACACGTACATATAAATTAGGTTGGGAGATAAGAAAAACTTGACCGATCGATCAGCGTGAAAACGAAGCAAGACTGACGAAAGAATGCTGAAGGCAGCCATAGTGATTACGAAATCATGTGACATGCCTCCAGCCAATAGAATTTAGACAAATTTTAGGAGAGAGAATTTTGAGCAAAACTGGGGAGATGCATGATCTATCTTTGCAAAAACACAGACAATTACGACATTTCAATTACAAATTATGGGCTAACGGGGCAATTTTCACAAAAATGAGATACATAAGTTAGGGCTAATTTTGGATGAAGAGTCTTTTTAAATAATAATAAAATATGACAGTAGGGCATCACCGCCCTACTGTACATATATGTCATAATGCATAGTATCAAGAGTACATAATAACTAAGAGTGTGACAAGCGTCAAGCTCGTAGCTATTAGGCCTGGGGACATGATCTGCGCGATAACGGCTGACCCCCCCCCCCCCCCCACAAATTAGACCCATCCATCACTTCAAAGAAATTCGCACGCTATGCCTACGTTCTAAAGCTCGTAAACACACTAGTCAGTTGGTTCAATGTGCGTCTGTTGCGAGCTTCAGCACACAAGCATAGCGTGCGAATTTCTTTGAAGTGATGGGTCTAATTTGTGAGGGGGGGTCAGCCGTTATCGTGCATATCATGTCCCAAGCCTAATAATTAAGAGCTTGACGCTTGTCACACTCTTATTTATTATGTACTCTTGATAGTATAAAGAGTACATAATGACAAGAGTGTGACAAGCGTCAATCTCTCAGTTATTTGGCTTGGGACATCATCTGCACGATAACGGCTGACCCCCACAAATCAGACCCATCACTTCAAAGAAATTTGCACGCTATGTTTGTATGCTGAAGCTCGCAACAGATGCACATTGAACCAACTGACTAGTTGTGTTCTTGAGCTTTAGAACACAAACATAGCGTGCAAATTTCTTTGAAGTGATGGGTCTAATTTGTGGGGGGGGGTCAGCCGTTATCGTGCAGATGATGTCCTCAAGCCTAATAACTAAGAGCTTGACGCTTGTCACACTCTTATAGTATTCACAAACCTCGCTTCAATATGCTAACAGAAAATGTACCCTATAAGTGTATAGCTGATATGAATAATTGCAAACAAGATGTAAACGGCTAACTGTGGTTAGGTTGCCTGTCAGAGTGGCTATGTGGTTACTTTTTGCCTGTGCGTATGGCTATGTGGCATCTAACCACAAAGACTGAATGCTGCATAAGATGAAAACGCATATTCAAACTGATATGATTTGTGAATAAATAACTTGTCTTTCCATGTCTGTCTATGTATTTCTTTGCCCTACTCTGGCTCTGGAGCAGTCAACACCAACGCCTTCAGAATTAAGAAAACTGATTGGTCGCATAGGTAGTGGGACACATCTTAATTGCTCTTTTGGCAAATTTTCGGAGCTTCGGTGGTACATGACTTTCTTCTTCTCTCATTTAAATTGCTGATAACAGTTTGACAAAATAAAGCTTTCAGTTTTATAAGTATACTGTATAACAAAACTGAAGTATATTCTGCTGTTTGAATTCTTGCCTTTGTTGAGGTCTTACGGTAGCTGGGAATACGATGCGTTTACTATTGTCGTTCTCACTGAAGCTAATGCACTGACAGCAATGCGAATAGATATATATTATTTTGATTCGCGCTCTGTGAAGTCAAGTCCCACCTATTAAATTAATGTCTTGTCTTCATTTGAGAAACCTATTACACTAGTCCAATGGCGTTTACTTTTGAAATAAAATTTGCAAGGCCGGCCTATTCGTCCTTAGTTTTCGTAGGTTTTTGTTTAATTTTGTTCTCTGATTATAATTTTTAATCTTCAATTTTTAATATAGTTAAATAAGACAATTCTGAAAATGTATGGATGGTGCAAGTAGTTTAAAATAAATGTCAACTGTCAGATTTTATACCTGGAAATTGCTAAATTTGTTACAGTTTGATGGGTGCTCGCAACTCTACACCTGCAGTTTCCCTTGCATATCAATCAGACTGCTCAATTTTTGATAGTGACGCGGATTGCAATGACATTAGCGGATTGCAATGACATTAGCCAACTAAATGAGAGTTTGTAAAAGGCATTGTCTTAATGATCAACATTAAAGACAAATGTATTTGAACTTTGAATCCTTTACTAATGTTTAATGATCGCAACTTTACAGCTGCAGTAATCAAGCAAATGGCTTGGGTTAAAAACAACACTACGATAATTTCCCCGAAATTGAGTGATCTTTTGTGCTGAATTTACCTAAACGTATAGCTCTGGAAGGGTCCTCTTGATTATACCGAGGGCGTTGAGATTTCTCGTTGCTTATGGGCGGGGTCAATTTTTTATACCTCATCTACCGGGCCGTTTTGGCTGTTTCACAGCATGTAGCTCTTGTCCTCCCCTAGGCTGTTTGAGTTCAATCGGCCCACCCTCCATGGACCCTAGGCAATTGCAGTTTTGGTTTTACGCATTCTGTTATTTCTACCGAGAGTATATATAATAGATAAAGAGTGGGACAAGTGTCAGGCTCTCCGTTATTAGCTGCAGGTACATATTCCGTTACACTAACGGCTGACCCCCAACAAAGTGTGCCTAGTGCCCCCCACACAAATGTGTACCTTGTCTTTTCGTGTTAAAGCTCATTAACACGACGCCTGCGATGATTTTAATTTGTCATGTGTAGGCTGTTTCAGTGCAGCAAGATTTGAGAATTTAAGCGTATTTGCAACGGATAACAATAGTTAATAATTATATATCAAATTAACCGTCGTCGCACAACTAATCCACCGCTCAAGGAGTCCCGGCCGGCCGTTTTGCTGACGGTTCTGCGTTAGTGAACGCAGGCCGGTACAACGAAGAACTGTGTGTAAATGTATATTCCCCCACCACACATCTTTTAGCTACCGTCTTGCTATAAAACAAATATGTAGAGGAGGTCTTCTATTCCGCGGCAACCTATTTTGTATTTGTTTGTATTTGCTTCTACCAGGGTTTGTTGTTTTTTAGGTGGAAAAGTGTTGATGGCAGTTTTGAAAAGATCCAAGCTGATGAATAAGCGCTACGGAACAAGCGCTACCAGCGTTGTTGCTCTCAGAACATATATTCTGGGTCGAAAGAAGAAATTTGGTTTTCGTTAACTGTTTTTGATTTTTAATGATGCTGAATTAAAAAGTATTTGTTTTGTTTTTGATATGCTTGCTTTGGTGAAATGTTGCTGAATTAAAGTTGTGGAGTTGAGTAGTAAGTTCTGTAGGTTGTTAATTGTTCCTGGCATGTTGGGTCAGTTGTAGTGTTGTTGCCCGGCTGGTTTTGTGGCTGGCTGAGTGATGCAAAACGAATCTCGAACAGGTCGGCCTGTACCTATTTTGCCGTTTTTGGTGCATTTTTCAAAATGTTTTCCATTAAATGATGCATGCAGTTACTCCAGGTTATGTATATATAACAAGTAATATCACGTATTGACCTGGTTCAGAAGACCGGCCGGACGGCCAACAACTCTAACCAGTAGTCAGTATCGGGAGTAGTTATGTTGACCGGCCTCATTTTTTCTCTGCCGGCCGAAACCGGTCTCTCGGGCTGGTCGGGTGATCCAACTGACCGGCCGGTACTGCTATGTTTGGTTCATTTTACACATGGTTTTACACTAAATGATGCCTGATTCTATCACTTATTGGCTTCTTTCGTTTACCGGCCGCTGGGTCATGGCCGTAGCCGGTCAGCCGGTTTGGGACCGGCCAGCCAACAACACTGATCTTGATTAGTCAATATCAGCAAGAGTAACTTATCCTAGGGCAATCCTGTCTATCATTATGGGCGCAACCATTGGTCAAATCTAGGCTGAGTTAATGCAGAGACAATTTCTTGTCCAAACCTAGGAGTTAATTAAAACAAAGAGGTTAACAAACAAATCAAAACAATATCTAACAGATGTCTAAGTTTTGATTTTCTTTTCAGTAAATGTCATGCACGTATACATAGGAATTTTTGAATAGATTGTTTTCAGTTTATGCGGAAAGAACTAACCATTTCGATATTCGTGCTGATATAGTTCTTTGTACAATTTGTATTACCAAGTATGAATTGAAGCAAATCAGTTTATTTCGAAGTCGTGTAAACGAACATTATGCTACGTTATTCAGTAGTCATTATTTTGCCCTTCATGCTGTCGGCGTCATTTAACCATCTAAAACAGTTGCATTGTGAAAGAAGTCAGCAAATCGAATTCTTAATAGAAATGCAAAAAACAACGGATTCACCTTTTTTACGTAAAACGACCAGAGTCCAGATAAACACGGAATATCTGTGAGGCAATTGTCCACATTATGACTGAATTTGTACATATCCCCCAAATCACGAAATAGTCCTCATAAAAACAGAAAATCAACAATGTCCACATATCGCCGTAAATGCGTCTACATATAAGGTATGGTATACGGCGGTCATATATAAGTTTATAAACGGATATCCTATTACCTCCATGAATCTTTGGTTATGGATATTGCAAGGCAGGTATTTCAGATAAATGCTACTGCGTCCTGGAAAGACGAACCGCACGGTGTTTCCTAGAAATTTTTGTGAGAAACTAGCGGGTCGTAAACTTAATGTGTCAAATCTGAGATCAGATTTGCTGCTTGTAACGTACGTACTTTACTTAGGTGTGGCTAAGTGTGGCTATTGCAATGACATTAGCCAACTGAATGATAGTTTGTAATGCATTGGCTTGATCAAAATTAAAGACAAGTGTATTGGAGCTTTGAATCCTTTACTAATGTTTAATGATCGCAACTTTACAGCTGCAGTAATCAAGCAAATGGCTTGGGTTAAAAGCAAAACCTGCAAGTTTCAGCAGGCTGCATGCTTTTCCAAATTACCAATTTTTTCTATCGTAGGGAGTATTGGACGAATCAAGTCGATACTACTGTTAATTCAATTTCGTGATACCGCGTAATAACGGACTTTAAGTGTTAAAAATCCTCCAATATTACCAGGGATTGTACTGAATTCTAGTGCTCCTAGAGTTTAGGATTCGTAAGTTATTACAATTACTGTAAGATGCCGAAATATAGATGTTTTGAATTATTTAAATATTACACAAAACAAGTTAGGTACTCCATCTAAAAATGAACATCGAAAACCGGGCAGGACCAAACAATTAATGGAGCAAGATGTGCAGGATCAGTCGACCAAAGCGCAAAGCGATGCTATTTTTAAAGATGTGCTTTATAAGAGATCGAAGACATTCATTCTGAGTTTGCATGCTTTAATAAATTATGGTTAAACATGTTTTACTTGCACAGCTGAAAATGTTTTACATGTTTAAGAATGCCCGATGTCTATAGCTAATCGCCAAAGAATTTTGCTTCAATTCTATTGCAGTTGCTGTGATTCCTAGGGCTAATGTTATGAACACCGAAAACCGGGCTTATTAGCTAACCCGGGCTTATTCTGCTATTTTTAACACATAAATTTAACCCGGGTTTGGAGTTGATAACATCGGCCCCTGGTTTGGTTTGGGTTTGGGAATGACTCGCAGTTTCTTTTGATCTAGAAGAGACAGACAGTAGACTACCACCAACAGTCACGAGGTCTGGAGGTCTTGAAGGAAAGAAGATGAGCACAGAAGCGAGGGGAGGGGTGTGAGCTGAGTTTAAAGAAAAAGGATTAAAACTCAAAAGAAGGTTAGATAGATTCAGGTGGCGAACCTCAAATGAAGCCGAAAGAGAATAATCGTTAGAGCCCCAAATTTAGGAAACCGCCGCACGCGACAAAAGAAAATTCTCAACTGAGGATGGTGGGTGGATAATCCATGCGATGGCAACACGAAATGAATCTATATATGTATATATATATATACACCTACACACACATGGGTATCCCCATGACATGACTTCGTTCAGCATACACACATACTGATACCTCTACACACACATGGGTACCTCCGTGACATCGTTCGTGACATCGTTCAGCATACCAACATACACATAACCCTACACACGCATGGGTACCCCCATGACATCGTTCGTGACATCGTTCAGCATACACACATACACATACCCCCACACATACATGGGTACCCCATGACATCGTTCGTGACATCGTTCAGCATACACACTTACACAAACCCCTACACACTCATGGGTACCCCATGACATCGTTCAGCATACACACATACACATACCCTACACATACATGGGTACCCCCATGACATCGTCAGGCATACACACATACACATACCCCTACACATACATGGGTACCCCCCATGACATCGTTTCGTGACATCGTTCAGCATACCAACATACACATACCCCTACACACGCATGGGTACCCCCATGACATCGTTCGTGACATCGTTCAGCATACACACATACACATACCCCCACACATACATGGGTATCCCCATGACATCGTTCGTGACATCGTTCAGCATACACACATACACATACCACTACACATACATGGGTATCCCCATGACATCGTTCGTGACATCGTTCAGCATACACACATACATATACCCCCACACATACATGGGTACCCCCCATGACATCGTCAGGCATACACACATACACATACCCCTACACATACATGGGTACCCCATGACATCGTTTCGTGACATCGTTCAGCATACCAACATACACATACCCCTACACACGCATGGGTACCCCCATGACATCGTTCGTGACATCGTTCAGCATACACACATACACATACCCCTACATATACATGAGTACCCCCATGACATCGTTCGTGACATCGTTCAGCATACACACATACACATACCCCCACACATACATGGGTATCCCCATGACATCGTTCGTGACATCGTTCAGCATACACACATACACATACCCCCACATATACATGGGTATCCCCATGACATCGTTCGTGACATCGTTCAGCATACACACATACACATACCACTACACATACATGGGTATCCCCATGACATCGTTCGTGACATCGTTCAGCATACACACATACATATACCCCCACACATACATGGGTACCCCATGACATCGTTCGTGACATCGTTCAGAATACACATATACACATACCCCTACACATACATGGGTACCCCCATGACATCTTTCAGCATACACATACACATACCCCTACACATACATGGCTACCCCCATGACATCGTTCGTGACATCGTTCAGCATATACACATACACATACCCCCAGTAGAAGCTAGGGTGTTCTATGCACATATCCTATATCCACCATTTAAGATGGTTAAGCACATATCCTATATCCACCATAAGGTGGTGATTGTTTTTGGGCATATTGTTAGTTGGCGGCGTAAATCAAGATGAAATTTGTCGAAACTTTCACAAATACGTTCTTTAAGCGTTCTAACACCCACCAAGCAATCTCGATTCAAAAATTCGAGATTTCCGGTCAGGGCGGTTTTTCCGGCTGCAACTATACATTTATGACTATATTCATTCGAAAGATCTCGAAAGACTTCATATTTTTGCTTTATAAAGCAACGTTCTAGCTTTTCTCTGCCCTGAGATATAGCCGATTTTCTTGTTTGTCTTCGAAAACTTGTCATTTTCGCAAAATAATCCATCATTTCTTGAACTATGCAAGCCGTAAAATCAAACTAAAGTTAAAGAATTCAAAGTTGAACACCACCAGGCGCCCGAAAAAATCGGGCACCTGGCGGGGTTCGAACCCGCATCTTCTGCTTAACGCGCAGACGCTCTAACCAACTGAGCCACAGGTGCTTCAGTAGAAAGAGCGGAAGACCGAATACGAACCCAAAGTGTACAACTTTTCAACGCACAAGTGCATTGCACATCGCAAGTGGAGCGAGATAACTCTCAAGCCTCCCACTGCAATATACACGAACTCAAGTTAAAGAAATCAAAGTTGTACACCACCAGGCACCCGAAAAAATCGGGCACCTGGCAGGGTTCGAACCCGCGTCTTCTGCTTAACGCGCAGACGCTCTAACCAACTGAGCCACAGGTGCTTCAGTAGAAAGAGCGGAAGACCGAATACGAACCCAAAGTGTACAACTTTTCAACGCACAAGTGCATTGCAGATCGCAAGTGGAGCGAGACAACTCTCAAGCCTCCCACTGCAATATACACGAACTCAAGTTAAAGAAATCAAAGTTGTACACTACCAGGCACCCGAAAAAATCGGGCACCTGGCGGGGTTCGAACTCACATCTTCTGCTTAACGCGCAGACGCTCTAACCAACTGAGCCACAGGTGCTTCAGTAGAAAGAGCGGAAGACCGAATACGAACCCAAAGTGTACAACTTTTCAACGCACAAGTGCATTGCACATCGCAAGTGGAGCGAGATAACTATCAAGCCTCCCACTGCAATATACGCGAACTCAAGTTGAAGAAATCAAAGTTGTACACCACCAGGCACCCGGGATTCGAACCCGCGTCTTGTGCTTAACGCGCAGACGCTCTAACCAACTGAGCCACAGGTGCTTCAGTAGAAAGAGCGGAAGACCGAATACGAACACAAAGTGTACAACTTTTCAACG
>JASAND010003591.1:0-12562 GCA_030248195.1 Trissonchulus latispiculum
GCCAATCAGGTTGCAAAGACCACCTCCCAGTTTGGTGGGGGGTAGCAAAAGAGGTCCCTGTTTGGTGGGGGGTAGACAAAAGGGGTCCCGGTGTGGCGGGGGGGGGTAAGCAAAAGAGGTCCCCTTGCCTGGGGGATTGCCAAACAGCCAATCAGGCTAAGATTGGCTGAATCTGATTGGCTGCTGGCAACCCCCTCCAACAGGGGCCCCTTCTGCCTACCCCCCCCACCAAACGGTGACCCCTTTTTCATACCCCCCCACCAAACGGGGACCTGTATTTGCTCATCACCCCCCAGCCAAAGCGGAGGGGGCTTGCTTGACGGCCTCCCCCACCCAAACCGGAGAACAATCGCGTATTGTGGGCGGAGCACCGTTACGCAATGCCAAGAAGAGAAGCCCTCTAGTGGCTTACTCCTTTCTTCTATAATATATATAACGGAATTAATTATGGACTCTTGGTATCACGCTACAGTTGTCCCTGCCATGCTATACAGCAGTGAAACCTGGAACACAAGTCAACTTATCTACACCGCTTCGACGTTGCGCACAACAACTTCCTGCGGTATACGCTTGGCATATCTAGAAGGCAGCGTGTGAATAACTCTATCCTTCATGACCTTGCTAACAGCAAAGTTGAACAGGCCAGATTGCGTGGTGGGTCATGTCGCCCGCCAAATTGGATCCCAAAATTGGCCCTGTTTGGTCGAGTTCTCAATGAACGGAGACCGCCAGGGCGCCCTCACTTACGTTGGCGGGACTGCGTCCTCCCGGCTCTACGGGGCGTCCAAAACTGGTACGAATTGGCTCAGAACAGACCCAGCTGGAGAAGACGATGGGCAGAACGCGGCGGCATCCATGGACATCTTTGTCTGGGCAATTAAGTCAAGTAAGTCTTATCTGGGCTTTTCCTAGGCGAAAAAAGTTGGGGTGGGGAAGTGAGGTGGGTGAACGTCCCCTCACTCACTAGTGGGGGAGGGAAGGTGAAACCCCAAAGGTGGGGGGGAATCCAAAGTGGTCTGAAGTTGCCAAAAATGCAGTAAATAATGCCAGTTTTCTACAATACTGCTATAGCTGCAAAAAAGTGCTCAAAAAATGAGTTTGACTACCAGAATAGACGATTTTTAACCAAAAAATTTAACCAAAAAAACCAAAAAACCAAGAAAATTTTTCAAACATTTGACCAAAAATCCTTAAAATTTGGCATTTTCTGAGCACCTTAAGTTGAGTGGGGGGAAGCCTAAAAAAGTGGGGGTGGGGTCGAGTGGGGGGAAAGGGGTCGAGTGGGGGGGCAAAAATTGGGAGCCCCGCCCGCCCCACTTTAAAAGCCCAGTTATTATGAGTAGGAGAGTCCAAATAATGGGCCTATCACGATAAGGGCGGAACGCGATGCAGCTTAATTAATTAATTCCGCAGGGCAGACCTGCGGAATTCATTAATCACGCAAGTCCGCCCTGCGTGATTAATGAATTCCGCATGCCACACCTGCGGAATTCATTAATCACGCAAGTCAGCCCTGCGTGATTAATGAATTCTGCAGGTATGACTTGCGTGATTCATTAATTAAGCCGGTCAGGCTGTAAAAACTTTAACAAACTTACACGTTAAACATAGCAATAAAAGATTAATTCCAACAAGAATTCCGGCGTGATTAATGAATTCCGCAGGTGTGGCGTGCGTAATTCATTAATCACGCAGGGCTGACTTGCGTGATTAATGAATTCCGCAGGTGTGGCTTGCGGAATTCATTAATCACGCAGGGCTGACTTGCGTGATTAATGAATTCCGCAAGTGTGGCATGCGGAATTCATTAATCACGCAGAGCTGACTTGCGTGATTAATGAATTCCGCAGGTCTGACCTGCGGAATTAATTAATTAAGCTGCATCGCGTTCCGCCCTTATCGTGATAGACCCATAAGTGGGGAAAGGGTCGGGGGGTACCCAAAATATGGGGCGCAACCCTCCCTGCACACTAAAAAATCCAAAACATACGGCGATAGTATCTGTTCTTCATAGCGTGATCTGGTGATAGATAGTATGTTTCTGGATCCAAATAAATCACAACATACTCTCCCCTGTCCATGAGACCTTGTTTTCCCATTTCAATCAGAAAATGATAGACAGCCTCATAGTCGCCGAACATCAAATAAACTGAAAACAAATAAAATCAGAACAAGCATGGCAGAACTCTCGGCAAAGCAAAAAAACTGCCGATGATAATCTTCAGCTAAGAGGTCTCTCAGTGTCAGCAACAGCTTCACAAAAATGCTAATTTTGCAAGTTCATACTATTTTGGAGTTCACTAGTCTTTGCAAGAAATCATAGCAAAAGTACGTAAGTGTTTATGCGGAATTCTTGTAGGCTTCATCCAGATAAACTGTTATTAATGTTATCAATGGCCCAATCTCCGTTAAGTCGCTGACTTGGTTAGAAAATTTTTACAGATACCTACATAATTGGCTTTGCCGTAACAATGAACCTTGTGGAATAATTTTTTACCGCGAGTTTTCCTATACGTTTGCTCCACAATTTCGGCAATGCGTTTGGTATGATTTGTCAGGATTCGCTGAAAAGTGTCAGGAAAAACCAACACATTCTGTATCAGCAGATTGTTTTCTTTTTTGGCACAAAGAGTCTAAAACAACTACCAACGCATATAATGCTTAATCTTCTAAAAGCCTGGCAGGTGAATCTTTCGAAAAATAGTCAGCCCACATATGAAAGTATCTACTTGTAGTCATGGAAAAACTACGTTTTAAACTTTACCGAGGTCGAGATCCAGGTTACTTCAACAAGTCCGACCCCAGAAACGCTTAATTTTTCAAACCTTTACCTAAAAACGTTTTCAAGCACTTTCCAGATGTTTTAGTGCCATATATACTGGTTAAGGTAAGATTGTAAGAAGTATATACAGTGTAGGTGAATACTGTGGGGGTTTACCATCCTACATCTTGGACAGCACAAATGTCAATATAGTAGAAGAACATTACAGAAGAAGACCCGCTCTGGTTTCATTGAAGTTCATTCGAAGCTTACCTTAATGCTATCATACAAGTTTTCCATTTTAATGTTATCGCCCCGGACAATGGTGAACTGGCGCCAATTGAAATGTTTGAGAACAGCAATAGCAGCTTGGCTGATCTGTGTGTGGGTGGGAATAGTTCGAGCAAATGTGGGAAATCTATCTTTGTCAGAGACTTCATGATCAAGGCACTTCTAGAACACATGAAGCGATCCCAAAACTGCGTAAAATTTCAGTATACAGAGTAAAAACTACCATAAGGAACAGATCCATTCAGTTTAGCTATCCATAAACTGATTCATGCATATTAGCACTTTATTGCTAAGTGTGGAACAAAAAAGAGACAATTGCTATCTATATTCTATATTGCATTTTATATACTCCTACAATTACGTATCTCCATACCTACTTTCCATCATGCCAACATCCATACTTTCCTTTACAAAGGGACGTACGTACGTAATGACTAATGTATCATGAATAAATACGTAGAATATTCAAAGAATCTTCCATAATATGATTATATATACGCGTGTGATATTTGAACTGCTAATGTCAGCATCATGCTTCAGCATGTTTACAATAATGTTGCCCCCTTTAAGAATGAAACTTCGCAAATCATGTGCTATTAAAGGTGTTCCTATCTTAATAGGAAATGATCCGAGCAAAAGCTTGGCAACATAACATTTTCTCTCCAGCAATGTTTCCTTATATTATGCAGTTTTTCTAGCTGCTGAATAATGTTATCATCTTAATATACTTACATAATGTTAACAGAAAATATATCGCCTCCTCAGACATGCGTACTTGTGTCTTGCACACGTATATACGTACTCATACGCAAATATATATACATATATACAGTAGCACATGAATGTATATATATATAATATATACGTATAAATCTGTCCTTATTAAGCGGTAATCAGTGTTTTAGGAAAGAAAATGAGCAAAAAATTATTAAGAAAGGCCTCGTTCGCACTCTTTTCATCTTAATCAGTAATGAACTCCCAGCAGGCAGCGGCGATACAGATTAAGGTCCCACATAACAAGCTCTGATCAATGCAACATAGAAACAATTTTCCAATGTAAATTCTGACAACTTCAGAGGCACACTAACAGAATCCTGAGTTAATGAACGGGAAACAAGAATGTGCCATGCCATGTAAAGACAGACATACACAAGTACAAATCTTATATATATATATATATATATATATATATATATATATAGTACGCTCAAGAAATTGCTGTTAAAACTGTTTAAATATGATAAATCACTACATGATCTAGAAATGCAAAGTGTCGCTTATATTTATACGTAGATGTTTTTATAGCGATATTCCAGAATTCGTCGTGCTCCCACGTACGTATTTACGTAGTGTTGTGTATTCTGCATATATAAGTATCTTTAAGCACGCGCAATAATGAAACAATACATAGCCAGTGTAAAAAGCAGACATAACCGTATATACCTACCTGCAGACTGGGGCACAAAACTAAGACGTTACAGCCAGACGCAGAAAGGGAAAGCAATTATTAAACAGGACCAAGTGTATATAAATGCAGATTTCAGACATTTTTTTCTCACAGGGATCGGTCACTGCGGCGATCCCATATCAAATTTTTAGTGGCGAAATTTTATCGAAATCTTTTCAAAAAAGCTTCCTCCCACCCCCTCCCCCTGGTCATTCCAACAAATCTCACATAGGTACGTAACGCAAGATATATACACTGACTAAAAGGTAAAGTGGTAAGGTAAAGTGACCCCTGGAGAGAACTCCAACCTACAGAAGGTTATAGGGTGCCGGTGCTTATCCCCGGATTCACAGCCCGAAGCCAGGAGCGACAACTCTAATGTTGACTACATCTGTGGAAGGGGGGCCAGCCCTTCATCAGGCATTACGCCAGAACACAGACTCCTGTTACCTTCCCACCGCAGTGGTACCCATTTACCGACCAGTTAAGGATAGACAGCTGGGTTGGCTGGAGCCCACGGCGAACCGATATGTGCTTAGTCCCTTGCTCAAGGGGATTTGTGAAAGCCTTGTGGCACCGGGGGTTCGAACCTCGGACTATCGGATCCGAAGTCGAACGCCTTAACCACTCGGCCATTACGGCACGTAATGCGGCACGCTACACTGACTAACGCCTAAGCTTTTTGCATTTACCCTTATCACGTAAGGCTAACATAAAAAATAAGCAGATTTGCTTCTGCCACATTATTTAGTCCCTATATATATCCCTATATATATAATATATTCAATTTATATATATATATATATATATGTATGTATATGCATGTTGCATATACACAAGATTTCACAAAAGTAGGATCAAATACAAAATTTGTCTCCACTGTATATATATACGTATATACTTATATATATTATACTCCATCTTAACCGATCTGGAACTTAATTAACCCCAGACAACAGGACAAACCATAAAGCGAGGGAAAATGCGTGGAGTGAGAAGCTGAGGAGGGCAAAAGCAAGAAAGAATGACAGAAAGGAAAAAAGAAACGTCTCATTATTTTCACCAGACGTTCTGCACACATGAAACTGGAAGCCCACACGACTGCACCATAAGTAAGTAAGTAATACGTAAGTATATATATTACCAACCTATATATATGAATCTAAAGGTAACTGCACAAATACCAAATTATATATATATACCATTGTGCTTACGTAGGTAGGTAGGCACAGTAGCTAAACTCCCAATAATGCCAAGCTGACTAAACGTACAATATCATCCTGCAAACACAAGTAGGAATGCTCCTCAGGGTACATTTACATGTCCCCGAAATTTACCCCCCTCCTCCGCAATCAAACCTCTCCGAGATTTTTGTTTTTTCTCCGGTATTTTTGGGTGTCCACATTTTTGCCAAAACTAGGCAAATTTTAAAAAATTTCCGGCTTCGTCGGAGATGTTTTCATGAAAATGGTTATCTTTAACCTAAACCCAGGCATTTTTGAGAACGTTTTGCGTTTCTACGTGCAAATGACGCCAAAAAATACCAATTAAGCTCATTTTTGCAGAAAAATCTCCCCACGGGCTCGGGATCCACCGAGAAGCCCCCCCCCCCGAAAAATTCCCTGCTCCTTACAGTCCCATAAATATGTTATATATATGAGCTGAGAGGGCAGGTCAATATATAAATATTGTCAAGGACAATAATAAAAATACTGTCGTATACGTATAACCATTTATCTATTGCTTTCATTGAACTGAATTGAATTGAATCTATACGTAATAAAGATATATACGCCAGGACAAGGACAAAGGACAAGAAGCAAACTGCTAACATGAACAGCAAATGGCTTTTGGGCTGATACTGACGCTTGTAACGTGAATTGTATACCTAAAATTTGCCTTCAGTGCCATAGTGTGCTTTGCAGCCTATACGGACAGTACGTAAACCAAAGGTATGCATATGTTTGTTAAGGCCGGCTCACAGGCTCAGTGTCGTTCGTCGCGGAGTCGTATGTCGCGTGTCGCAGAGTCGCATGTCGCAGAGTCGCATGTCGCAGAGTCGTATGTCGCGTGTCGCAGAGTCGTATGTCGCGTGTCGCAGAGTCGTATGTCGCGTGTCGCAGAGTCGTATATATGTCGCGTATCGCTTGTCGAGACAGTGTTCACAGGTTCATTGCTCATGGCGACAAAAGTGTCGTGAGACAAATTGTTGCGTGTCGTAAGGAGTTGAAAAGATTTCAACTTTTGTCGCGTGTCGTGTGCCTCTAGCCTAAGAAATATTGGCTTTGGCTATTGTAACACTGGAATATCCTGCGACAACGCTGCATTCGTGACGAAGTTACAGCAGGAATTCCTTTCTTGGGTCCAAAAAGGGCTGTCAGGGGCTTATGATCAGTAAGCAATGTAAATTTCCGGCAATAGAGATACTGAAAGAATTTCTGTACGCCGAAAATTATTGCCAGCGCCTCCTTTTCGACTTGACTGTAATTTTTCTCTGTTGAATTCAAGCTTCGAGAGGCAAATGCTATCGGTCTCTCGGAGTCCCCAATTTTGTGAGACAACACTGCTCCGATTCCAACAGGAGAAGTCCATCAGTCTGTGAGCACATCAGTCACTGCGACAAGCGACATGCGACATATATACTACAAATCCTACGCGACATGCGACATACTACAAATCCTACGCGACATGCGATATACGACATGCGACTCGCGATAAGCAACAGCCTGTGAACCGGCCTTTAGAGCTCTGCTACAGTTTAGAGGCGTACAATATACGACGGGAGCAACGTAGACAAAAACAAATATATATATATATATTTATATATAATATATATATATATATATACAATATACAAAATGCAATATGGGTGACATTAGGTTGTAAATGGACAGAGGACTAGGTTTTAAAACGTTAATATGGGAGAGATAGGTTGTAAATGCCAGGACTAGGTTAAAAGCGCACTAATATGGACCAGCTTCGCTGAACAAGATATATTCTCGAAAAGTGCCCAATTTCTATCGGCTGCTGGTTGCTGTTGCTATCGGCAGTTCTTCAGAAAACTGTAGCAGTTTTTCAGAAAATTGTACGATTTGTCAGCATGACCCTGTGTAGTCATACAACTTAATAATACACGTACATAATGTCAACTGCTTTTCGCATCGAGTTAATATATACAAGATTCTGCGCTGACAGTGTAGAAAAACCACCTTGAACATCTTTCTACCAGAACTGCATTGTTTATTTGGAATAAGTTTTAATATTTCAAAATCGTCGCGCTTGCTTGGAAAGCTGAAGAATGTATATCTTACTCGTATAATGTCATATGTGGAAGCATGACTGACTGCGAATATGGGTTGTTCAGCGAAGCTGGTCCATATTAGTGCGCTTTTAACCTAGTCCTCCTGGCATTTACAGCCTACCTCTCCCATATTAACGTTTTAAAACCTAGTCCTCTGTCCATTTACATCCTAATGTCACCCATATAGCATTTTTCATGCTCCATCGGAGCATTTTTATTCTTGTCCTATTTCATTTTTAAGGTTCCCAGTAAACCTTAAGTAAAAATGTCAGTTTCATAAGAGAAACTTTAAAAATTCCGCCGATCATTAATCGTCAACCAAAAGTATATACAGAACAAAGCAGCTTGAAAAGTTCCAATTTCTTCCTTTTTCTTTATTTTGACAGAAATCCAACATCCAGCATATAGCACCCTACCGCAGCGCAACCAGATGCAAACTTTACTGTCTGTAAATGAAACTCATACGGCACGATTTGCAATGCTCTGCCGCACTTGTATGCAAAATTTCGGACGTTTGCAACTTACCTGTAGCTAGTTATAGGCCGTGCAGTATTTCAGCAGCACTCTACTGCAGCGCAACCAAATGCAAACTTTACTGTCTGTGAAGACAACTCAAACGGCACGATTTGCAATGCTCTGCCGCACTTGTATGCAAAATTTCGGACGATTGCAACGTATCTGCAGCTAGTTATAGGCCGTGCTGTACTTCAGCTGGGTTTATTGTAGTGGGAGGGGGGCCCGGGCGAAGGCGGGAGAAGGCGCCATGCATGGACAAAGTCACAAATGAAATGATCAGGAACTCAACGCCACTATGCAGGGAATCCCTCCTCAGGCTATTCAACCGCTCCTGGACCCACCGTGAAATCCCAGCCTCCTAGAAGAAGGCATCGGTGGTTCCCATTCTCAAAAAGGGGAAACAGGCTGAGTTGATCAGTTCATATCGCCCGATCAGCCTGACCCCTGCTATATCCAAACTCATGGAGTCGGTGGTCAAACGGCGTCTCCAATACTTCCTCGAATCGAGGAACTTTTTCACTCCAGCACATACTGGATTCAGGATCGGAGCCTGCACTGAAGACCAGGTGCTCAGGCTCTCACAATCAGTCGTCGACGGATTTTCCAACCAGAGGAAGGCCAAACGAACCGCATTAGCCTTCACTGACTTCTCTCGTGCCTTCGACACCGTGTGGAAAGACGGACTCATCAATAAACTAATTAGATCTGGCCTGCCTATTTGCACTGTCAAATGGACCCATCAGTTTTTGTTGGACCGGAGGGCATGTGTGAAAATTGGAAGAAAACGCAGCAGTTTCCGGGTTATGCATCAAGGGGTCCCTCAGGGCAGCAGTCTGTCACCCCTCCTCTTCATCGTCTACATCAACGATATACTGTACAGAATGTCCAGGGGAGTGTCCGCCTCACTATTTCCGGACGACCTAGCCCTCTGGACACAAGATGAAAACATGGGTGCTGCCCAGGAACTGCTCCAGTCAGCCTTGAATGTCCTCCATAGATGGTCCAGGAAGTGACATATGCAGGTCAATGTGGGTAAATGCGAATCAATGGCCTTCACTACACACAATGCAGAAGCCAAGCGCCGTCTCAACCTCGATTTCAACGGAGAACCGATCCCTTGTCGGGACACCGTCACCTTTCTGGGTGTCACCTTTGACCGCCTCCTCAACATCGGATCGCATATCACCAACATCAAAGCCAAGCTCACCTCTCGAATGCGCGTGCTGTCGTCCCTGTCTGGGAAGGACTGGGGACTGACCAAAGAGGATCTCATGACCGTCTACGTCACTTTCGTCCGGTCTGCCCTTGAATACTGTGCGGGATTATGGGGCCTCAATGCAGCCTCCACCCACACCTGCACGGCAGAAAAGATCCAGAACAGGGCGTGTCGACTGATCACTGGTTGCCACGGTGCGTCCCCTCTTGAGGCCCTACAAATGGAAGCAGGGATAATGCCACTCAAACTCCGGATGCAGTTTCTGGCAGCGAAATCGTATGAAAAGAACCAGCGCCAGCCAGAAAACAGCCACCAGTTCCGGACAATCCAACCGCCGGCCGGCCGACTACGAACTCTCAAATCCCAGCCGAGCTGGAGATCCAGGGCGCGCGCAACCACTTAACTCACCGGATTAAATAGACTCCCAAGAGAACCTCTGTGCAGACTTCCCCCCTGCCTCCCTGGGGACAATCAGCACATCTCCTTACCGTTAACTCGCTCCGCTCCAAATGCCCTAAGGACACGCCCCCAATGGAGAAGAAGAAAGCTGCACAGGAATACTTGACCAGGTTACCACCGGCAGACTATACCCTATGGACAGATGGTTCTGCCTCTGGAGGGACAGAAAGAGGCGGATGTGGTGTCTATGTCATGGAATCAGCCACCGGTCGACGGAGGCACCTCGCCCATCCAGCTGGATCCTTCTGCTCCAGCTACCGGGCAGAAGTTCTTGCCATTAGGCAGGGCCTACATTGGCTCCAATCCAACGCCCGCTGGTTCTCCACCAAAACTGTTCGAATCTGCACTGACTCTCTGTCTACGGTGCAGCGGTTTGCTTCTGGTCCTAGAACTATGTGCACGCGAACCGAATCTGACATCTGGGCCTCCCTTAACCTGCTGTCGTCATTTGGGATCAAATTATCTATGGTCTGGGTGCCCAGCCATTGTGGCATCTACGGCAATGAGCGAGCTGACCATCTAGCCCGCAAGAGTGCCCGGATGCGGCAGGAAGCGGTACCTGTCGAATACGACACAGCTGTGGCTGTTACCAGGAGGAAAACTCGGAATGGTATTCAGGTCTCTCCAAATCCATCTACCGAGATAAGGGCCCAGTTCCGGCTAAATCAGAAGCTGGTCTCCTGAAATCGGAACGAACTATGCTATCCCAACTGCGATCTGGGAAGTGTCTGATGCTGGCGCAGTACCGACACCAGGTCAATCCCACCCTCACCCATCCCCCCTCTGTCCAGACTGTCTCCAGGATGAGGAAACCTTGGAACATCTTCTCCTGGAGTGCCCTGCGAAAGATAAACTCATGAGGCTCCACCTTGACTGCAGCAATGGATTGGCTGTCCTCTGGGAATCCCCAAGGGGAGTTGTGGACTTCCTAAGGGGTACCGGACGTCTCTAATTTCTCTAATTTCGTTTACTATGCGTATATATACAAGTAGGAAAAATGCTCCTTGCAGTCGCATGAAAAAGTTAATATGAGCTATGGTGGCCAACACTTAAATGTGTCAAGGACAAGATTTAAAAATGAGCCAGCATCTAAATCAGTAGAGGACAAGATGTAAACGGCTACTATGAGCCGCTACGTTTCTCTTGGGCTCATATTGACGCTCATTTAGCTTTCGCTTACTTCGAATATATACAACACTGAAATAGGTTTGAGTGAATAACGACGAACATAAACATTAATTTTGCAAAGCTGTATGTAACGTTACCGTACTTAACTTACTTTAACGAAACACTACTGTATTGAATAACGTGTGTTAACAATGGTCAAAATTATAAATTACTGCATGGTTTCTTCACCACCGCCACATCACAATACACATTTAAGACCACCGCTTAAGTCAGCGAAACGAAACCGATGTGCAATCAAATGAAGAAATGAAAATACGGAAATTACACATATATTGCGAAATCTTGAGAAATTATATACGTACATTTGAAGCTATCATCGCAATCATCACATTTATATATATATCGCAATCATTACAATAGTTTCAATATTCCCAAGCCCATGAAATCGTTTACATTAAACACTGATACTTTATGTCAACCGCAAACTTTACCTTTGCCATTTTATGCGCGTCAATATGAGCCCAAGAGAAGCGTAGCGGCTCATATTAGCCGTTTTTACATCTTGTCCTTGACACATTTAAGTGTTGACCATCATAGCTCATATTAACTTTTTCATGCAACTGCAAGGAGCATTTTTCCTACTTGTCCTTTTTAATTTTTGGTATTGTTTCAGAGTACGTATATTATGTGATACCATACATACGTAGTGGGTTTCTTTTAATTTATATAATAGCAAGAAAGGCAGAACTTTTCGTGGGTGGAACAATGACAAAAGTTGTTTCGCTCGCCTAGGGCATTCATTTGATGCCAAACATGGCCACTTTTGACGACTCATTTTTGACCTACACCGGACCCACAGTGGGTGAAGCACCCGCCCACAGGACGGTGGGGCCACTTTTCGTGGGTGGTACAATGTCAAAAGTTGTTCGCCTAGCCAAGGGCTTTCATTTGATACCAAACATGTCTACTTTTGAAGACTTTCATTTTTGACCCACACCGGACCCAGTGGGCGAAGCACTTGCACTTATTGCCGTCAACCATTGGGGCGGTTATGGCTTGCCATCCCGTCAGCAACAATCTGTCGCCACTGCGTACGATCCTGTGCCAAATCCAGGCAGATAGATGTCCAGTCTCTTGACCAGTTATACAGCTGCACCGTATGCTGGCTTTGGTGAAGCACCCGCCCACAGGACGGTAGGGCCACATTTCGTGGGTGGTACAATGACAAAAGTTGTTCGCCTCGCCTAGAGAAAGCAAAGAAAAAGGGTAACCTACATTTATACAGCTGAAGAAAGCAAGTATATATACATTTAGGTGACAGACTGGAGCTATCATTTCATGACCGCCACCATATTTGATTACACCAATAAAAAGTGAAAACAAAATTACCAACTTCCAAAAACTAAGAATCCCTGCAATAAACTAAAAGAAAAAGAAATTCAT
>JASAND010003593.1:0-39070 GCA_030248195.1 Trissonchulus latispiculum
TATATAATTTATAATTTCGTCTTTCGACTCTATTTTAGGTCTGCTATTTTACGGTCATCATTCCGATTGTGCTTTTGGTGGGTCTGATCATCCGCGCCCTCACGCTGGAGCACATGGCGGACCGAATGGTGGAACTGTTCGCAACTGACTGGAATAAACTTCTGGATCCAACGGTTAGCCATTAATTGACATGGATGATAGGGGATGACAGTTTCAAAACAAGTCTATACTTTGCAGAAATACCATCTCCGAATTCGCTCATTTCCACATATATACCATATGGGATCCACGGTTTCGTGCAAAACGTTTCTTGTCACTTGCGATAACTGTTCAAAGATGGCCCTGACGTATCAAGCATGGGAAAACGGAACAGTTAGGAAACTTTCCTTAACGTTTGAATTCTGTGTAGCAGTTGCCGGTTTGACCTTTTGAACTCGACTTATCTCTCTCTAGCTAAAACATGGCAGTCGAAAATCGACGTTATGACAAAATTTTTGGGTAAGAGGTGCTGTAGTGACACATCTAGTGTTGTTTGCTCGTTCATTTCTTGTAGACCTGGATGGTTGCTTTTTCTCGGAGCATTTTGGCGGCTGGCCTTTGCCTTGGCTCCTACATAACTCTGGGCTCTTACAGTCGTAGAAATAATAATATGGTCTGGTAAGAATATAATGTTGCATATTTTGGCAATAAAATATAATTATGTAACAACTTCTGTATCTAATTCAGCGAGAGAATATGTTACATGGAATGGAATGAAATCGTTGTAAAAAAAACTTAAATCTCAGAGAAACTCACAAATGTCTAAGTTTTAGTCTAAGAATACTACTGTTGAAAATATTGTTTTATAATATGTTGAATTAAAATTAATCGACAAATTTATTTTAGTTTAATCTTACTATAATTTTATGATAGAACTGTTAATTTTAATCATTAAATCTGGGGTCTTATTTTTAGGGATTCATTTCTGATTGTGTTCCTGCACCTTTTGTTTATTGGAGCGCAACTCCTGACAACGATTGGATTTCGAGCCTCTATGGAGCAGTGGAGCGGTGATATTAGAAAATATCTGGATTTTGGTAAAAAACAATAGTATCTCAATTAAGTAATTAACTACTGTACAACTTAGTAAACTTAGTATATAACCTATAGAAAACACAAATTAAATAGAAGTTTATCTGCTCTATTGCCATGGCTTTGTGGTGTATTGACAGAATTTCTGTCCGCAGATCGGAAGGTCCGCGGTTCGTTTCCGGTTATGGACAAATTTTTGTAGGTATATGTCAATCGGTAAATTGATACACCGGCATTGTCCGTGTTAATCTGTTGAAATCGGCAAAGTTAGGTAATGCTAAATTTGGAAAATGTATTGACACAGGTCTCCTTGTAAAAGAGTAAATATTAAAAAATTTATTATATTTGTTATATATAACTATATGCAATTATATATTTATTTTTATATTTTACAACTTTTGTTATTTTAGATCCAATACTGGGAACTCTGTTGACGGCCACGAGCCTGGGCCACATGCCACATCTGTGGTCCGCATTGCTCCTTTTCTGTGGAGCCGCCTTTTTGCTCAATACTACAGTAATTAGTTAATTACTTAATTATATCTTGCTAGAATACGTCGACGGTATATTTATGGCTATGTAAATTGTTTCCGTTACTTTCGACTCCCGAGAACAGAAAGTGTGTTACATAGCTCTCAAGTTTACTGAACGCATCAATGATATATAGAAGTTATATTATTTATCTCCCCTGGCTCTGTGGTGTAATGGCAATATTTCTGTCTTGCAGATCGCCAGGTTCATGGTTCGATTCCCGGTGGGAGCAAAACTTTAGAAAAGTGGCAGTTTTTATCAGTAACGAACAATGAAGACCTAAATATATATTTCAGACGTTTTTTCTATTTTAGTACGTTTTGGTCTTTACAGTGACGTCATCAATAGAAGACACATTTTTCCGCCGACTGGGTTCCCGACTGCTTCCTCGATTTTTTATCACCCTTCTAATCTGTTGTATTGGCTTCTCCATCGGTCTGGGTCTCACGCTTCAGGTGAATTTTAATTTTTGTAATATTTTTTATAATAATTTAAATTTTTAATTTAGCATTTGAATTTTTATTTAAAACATATTCAAACCATAGTGCGAAAAATCTTCTGAATATAGTTCCACGCAGATTTCGTTTCACAGTCTAATGTATATAATTGAAGTTGTTGGTTCGAGCACCAATGTCAACCGATTTTTTTGGAAATAAATTATATATAAATATATAACTAATGTTTTTATTTCAGGCCGGACCACACGCCCACACGCTATTATGGAAATATTTCGATCTGTTACCATTTTGGGTTCTTCTGTTCTTCGAAGTCTTGACCGTTGCTTGGTTTTATTGTAAGTTTCAGAATTTCTTTGTGAAAGGTTGAAATCATCATTGAACGAAGTAAAAAAAGTGTCCAGGGCAGAGATCAAACCACCGAGCTTTGGATCTGGAGTAGAATGCTTTACCACTGAACCACAGCCCCGGACAGCGAGACCAGATTATTTGATTTCAACCTTTCCGGATTGCTGATATTTAAACATTTGTGATTACAATTCAGAATTTCAGAATTCAGAATTTATCTTATTTTTGCTACCTCTCGGAATGACTTTGACTTATATATTGCTTGCTTTGCTACCAAAAAAACCGACGAGAAAAAAGAAACCAATTTCAGATTCGTTTTCTGCATACCGGAATACCGCTATATGCCGGTTTTCAGTTGTTTCAAAAACACAATTTTCTGCTTGCCTGTCAATGACTTTTTCAAAAAATAAAAAACATTTTCGAAATCGCAATATTTCGATATTTTAATTCAAATTCAGCATGGTAATTTCAACTTTCATGTCCATTCGAATTTATTAAAAGCACTACTGAGTTTCGATTTTTGTATTTTAGGTGGACATATGCTGGGTATTGATGTGCGGCAAATGTTGTCCAATCCATGTTGCTGGTGTTTGGGTTTCCTTCTCTGCTATTTACTTTATTTGCTGCCCACAACCCCCATCGTAAGAACGTTAAATTGTCGTCTACCCTGCCTTGACCTAGATTGAGAAAAATTAGTCGGTTCACACAAGCCAGCAGAATTTCAGAAAAATAAATGATGCTCCGTTTGCAGTCTTTAGATTATGAAAAGAAACATTTGACGATTATATACAATATATTTTATTTTCCGTTATACACTTATTTCGTTAAGTTTTATTTTCTACGTATACGGAGGCCTGACTGTTAGCCTTTCTTCATTTCAGTATGTCCTTGTGATAAAGATCTGGAACTATACCAAGGACAGCAGTCAGCTACCCGATCACTCCAACGAATACGACTGGGTGGAACCGCTGGGTTGGGTCCTTGCCATAATCCCCATCCTACCGATACCCTTGGCTATGATCTATGTCATCATCACGACCTGCATCAAGGGACCTGGTCTTACCTACTGGGAGGTAGGTCACATAAAAGCCCGAGAAAAGAAATCCCCCGAGATTTCGGCCTTAATGTTTCGAGCATATTGCAAGCTTAATACACTAGGAAGAGCTAGGTTAGGTTTCTTACTCTTCCTATTATAAACTCTTGGTTGCAATGTATTTAAGATACATAGAAGGCGTTAGGACGTCAACCTTAATCACTGAAATTGGTAAACAATTCCAACGTTTCTCTATTTCAGCGATTTAAATACTGTCTGGTATCACCGCTGCGCTACGAGATCATCAAACCCACGACCAGCAATCGGTATTCCGCCAGTTCTCCGGGTTACGTTCTGCTTCCAACAGCGCCCCTGGCGGAACCAGAAGTTTACAACGAACACTATACATCAGAGAGGGTCCTCAAAGTTTCCAACATCTGACTATAAGACAGAAAAACTGGTATCTGTCAACTGAACTCTGAAAACTGCCAAACTTCACCCGCCCCCCCCGCCCCCAACTTACCGTCCAGGACCGAGGAATGGCAGTACAAAGCTTAAGCCAAGCCAAGCACTTAGCTAACTCAAGGAAAAAGCTTCACCGTTCATGCATCCGTTCACTTTACAACAGTGAAGAATTAGAGACTGCTAATTTACAGAATTTACTTTTAGAGTTTAACTAACTAGACATTGGGGTCAATATTTAGTCCATTTGTAGATGCTTTGGCTTTTGCTTGTGTTCATACATAGCTAAATTCTCTATCACGTGAAGAGTTGAGTATTTATCGCAGCATCTTGTTTGTGCCTCTGGGAACTTCCATTACAGCACCCTTAAAATTGCTAACCAGATTAAGTTTATCTTAGGACTAATCCTTTGGTTTGGCGGGGACTGGACTTTGCAAAAACGGGTCTCCATTCGTTTTCGTACGCCTCTCTGTAGTCGAGCCAGGACTAACAAACCCTAACTTTACAGTTAAATTCACGATCTGGGTTGCGCTTTCTTAACACGATTCCTGTCCGAGTCTCTAAATTTTATCAGTTACCTTGTACAGTATTGAACTTGTGTTTGCATTAACATTGCGTAGTTGGCTTGTGTGCTGGCATGTGTTATTGTGCATAATATTATCTATGGTAACTAATGACATATCTGTCTGAATAAATTATTTTGCTGTAGTAAATTCTTTTCATTGTTTAACTTTGAATTATATTTTGGAGGACCCTTCCTTCCTAAAACGCTGGGTATTTTTTCGCTTTTTTACGCTGACAGTATTATACGCTTAAAACCTTATGGCGTCAAAAACCCACCATACTCAAGCGTCAAGCGTAAGACTCAAGGTCAGGGGGCCTTTTCGCGAATGGGTAGGGTAGAGTAGAGTAGAGTAGAGTTAAAATTAACTCTTTTAACCCTTTTCATGAATGCGCAGGGTTAAATTTAACTCTGCCTGTTTTTAACTCTTTTAACTCTGCAGGGTTAAAAATCAAAGAGTTAAAAGAGTTAAAACTGGCAGAGTTAAAATTAACTCTGTGCATTCGCGAAAAGAGTTAAAAGAGTTAAAACTGGGAGAGTTAAAATTAACTCTCTGCATACGTGAAAAGAGTTCAAAGGATTATAATTTTTGCGTACGCAATGTCCAACTTTTCACCATTTGTGAATTTTAAAAACTTCCCAACGTTTGGAAAATTTTAAATAAAATAAGACAAGATATTTTCATTTCATTATTAAACATTTATTACATCTTCAATGCAGCGTAATCCTCTATTAGGGCGATTCGGGCGTATCCCTGTGTGTAACTTGCAGTTTTTAACCGATTTTGCTGAAATTTAACATGGATTCATTTCAACAAATTATTGACCGATATGTAGCAAAGTTTTAAAGTTTAAGCTTTTAAGGGGTTAACAACATGGGTAAACCTACAATTCATGGGAACCAACCAAAGATTTTTACGATTTTCATGAAAAGTTGTATATATTCAGAGTTCGCTGAAAACTAATCTGAAGCCAGTGTTTCGGTTCAGGTTTTGTTCTATTGCCAGCTTGCAATTTACATAGCCTACAACAAAGTGCTAATGAATAGTTGAGCCGAAAAGCAGGTACCATGTTCGTTTGCTGAGACCACGACAGAACCCAAAAACCTCTCTACATATTTTCAACAAAATCGCAAAATCGGATTCCCTTGGTCCACCTAAAAACATGACCAATTTTGGTCAATTTCAACTAAACTTTAATCCTAACAGATAGGCGCGGCAAAATTAAATAGAAAATTGTTTGTTTATTAAAATTCAATAGAGATTTCAAATTTGAATTGAAATGGTTGCCATTAGAATCACAGTTGGGATAACAATTGATCCTGTTCTGTAATTCTTATGAGCATTACGTACCAGTTGCAGCTAAGTTCGCGTAACATTTGTCTAGATGTCCTTTCATAAAGTCTAAAATTTCAAATTTGTTAAAGTTTACAGTGATTTTCATGGCAAAATTAGCACATTAATTAACCCATTTTTGAGAAAAAAGCTTTCGGTTGGTTGTAGTGTCCCGTTGATTCGGCTTTTCATGTTGCCAGCTCTCATACATACTTCAAATTTGCATTCATAAAGTGGAGTTAAATAACTTACAAAAATAATTTAGAGCTTATATATTTATAATTATAATTATTTTAATTTAATTAATTTTATTTAATTATTTGTAACAATGTAGCATGTTTAAAACATTTTGTTTCATCTGTTCTTAATTTATTAAGTAGCCTTTAGCGTAAACAATTCAGATTGGCAAATGCTTAAGTAATTTTGATGCATTATGAAGTATGAACCATCCAATGAAGTTATGTGTTTCGCTTTCATTGGTTGGATTACATTGTCATATTTAAAGCTTTATTACGCACGCAAAGCCTGGCAATAACAATGTAAAGGATAGAAGATTTTTAACTCGTTTAACCCGCGTGCTGAGACGCGGGTTAAAATTCAATGTAAAATGTCGTGAGCGAGTTAAACGAGTTAAATTTAACCCATTCATGAAAAGGGTAGAGTTAAATTTAACTCTGCAGGATTTTAACTCCACGTGTCATTCACGAAAAGAGTAGAGTTAAAAGAGTTAATTTTAACTCTTTTCGCGAATGACCGAAGGGTTAAAAATTTTAACTCTGCTTAACTCGGCGAGTTAAATTTAACTCTTTTAACCCATTCGCGAAAAGGATCGAGTTAATTTTAACTCGTTTAACCCATTCGCGAAAAGGCCCAGGGAAAGCACAGTCAAGTGCAGCAGAATAGAAATAAAATCTCCAATCTCGTGTGCTTCAATCTTCTGTCTTGCCGTAAAAATTGAGTTAAGCCGATTTACACGGTCAAACTGGAGCAAACTTTTAGTTTGCTTGAGTTTGCTCACTAGCTAAGATCAGGAGTAATTTTCCCGTCCGCACTGGGCAGCAAACTGGAGCAAACTTGTCAGTTCCAACTTCCAACAGCTAATCAGAATGCAGCTGACGACTTTAGCCTGAGTTCCAGACTGCTACAGACACAGGCTTCGCGGACTTCTGGTTTACTGTGAATGGTTTGGACAAAATGGAGCCGAAGAAATTTGCTAGCCACATCAGTCACGGTTAACTACAGTTGGCGCGAATATGCCCGTGTAAACCGGGCCTTAGATTAACTCCTTCAAAAATACCTTATCTTAATAAATACCACCATAACAAAACTCTTAGTTCATAACTATATTAGAAAAAGAGTGAGCACTAGAGGGCTTCTCTTCTTGGCATTGCGTAACGGTGCTACGCCCACAGTACTTGAATGCTCCCACGTTTGGTGGGGGGGAGTAGCAGAAAAGAGGTTTGGTAAGGGGTTGGCCAACAGCCAATCAGATTGCAGAGACCCCCTCCCCGTTTGGTGGGGGAAGGGGTAGAGCAGAGCATTACGGTAGTTTTTGTTGTATTCGAAAATGGGACCCCGTTTGGTGGGGGGGGCTAGCAAAGAGAGGTCCCCGTTTGGTGGGGGGAAGGCAGAAGGGGTGGGGAGGGGGTCGCCAACAGCCAATCAGATTCAGTCATTCCTAGCCTGACTTGGCGACCCCCTCCCACAAACGGGGACCCCCTTCTGCCTACCCCCCCCCCCCTCCCTCCACACGGGGACTCCTTTTGGCTACCCCTTCTCCAAACGGGGACCTCTTTTTGCTACTCCCCCCCCCCCACCAAACGGGGGAACATTCGCGTTTTGTGGTCGGATCACCGTTACGCAATGCCAAGAAGAGGAGCCCTCTACTGGCTTCCTCTTCTTCTATAATATAAAGAAATTATGGACTCTTGCTAAAACGTAGGACAACTTTATTAAAAGCCCTGAAATCAAGCAGCAGAAAGATTAATATAACAGAACAACTGTTTATGTGTTCTCCTCCTGTTGTTTCTCAGACAATTTCTGCTTAAAGGGAATCAGCAGAGCTTCATGCAGTATCGGCAGTACTGTTCGAGCACTTTCCATCAATTCTTTCTGAGCCTGTAAACAGAAACGCAATACAATACAAAGATTAAGCTTGAACTTGAGAACAAGGCGATCCGTATATGAAAGTTCACCTTTATGTACCAAATATGTGTATGCACTTACAATGCTTTTGGTTATGTGATTCTGTGAGAAGTGAAGATGGATATGCTACGGCTGATAACGATCGTAGTGGCTCAGATGAAACTATGGTTGAATATGAAACGGTGGTCCATAAAAATGGGTTTATTTGATAGTTTATGTACCTTTATTTAATTTAAGTTTGGTTTTGGTTTTTCTCTTTGAGCCATAGATAATCAGAAACGAAATCGGACGACGGTTTTAGGGGAAGCTGATGGCTGATGCTAGTTTTGATATTTCTGACGATTTGTTAAAATTATGCAAATTAGGTATTTTCGCATATATATATACTTTCACAGACGTATTGAGACGAGCTCACAAAAAGTCCAGGGCAGTGTTTGTCGGGCTGGCTCGGCGTAAGGATGGTTGTGCTCTAATTTTCCTTGTTCACCTGGGGCGCTATTTTTTTGGTTTATTGAAGGTATCTTTCTCATTATTATTGAATTACATTTGATGCAAATTTGGTGAACTTGAGATAATATTGTACTTCCAGAGAAATTTAATCTCATGCTGTTTTTTTTCGGATTCTATAGTCAGATATGTGCGCAGGCTGGAGACTCTGGCATCAGACATCGCGTGGAAATCTGCAATCTTTGAAACAATCTTGGTTTATTTAGTATTTCACATGACTCAAACACTATACACTAGCAAGAAAGCATAATAGACTGCTGCTGGCAAGCCCTCTGTCAGCAGTTCCAGATCCAAATACAAGCTCTGGACGCTAACGGCTGGCCCTCTCCACAAACGTTTACCTCGTAACCCCCGCTCACATTGTGTGCCCACCACTATGGCGTACATTCACCACTTAAAATATGTAACTCTATACTACTCGTCAGAATCACTCTACTCAGAATCACCTTAAAAGTCGACCAAAGTGGAAATTTTGCTCAAACTACCACTTCTAAACATGAACAAAACTGGTTGCAGCTCTTGCAATGCAATGTTTGTAGCAGCAAAATAAGACACGACTCCACATATAAATCTCTCCTCTATAACCTATAACTGTCTACAACCTCTACATATATATAAACCAATGCATATTATGCTGCTGCCTTGAGAGTGAATGCTGTACAGTTTGTGCCAATAACCGCACGGTTGCGGTAGCTTGCTCGGAGATCCTTGATCTTCTCCTCTCCGCCTACTGGACTGCGGTCCGGCGGAGGACCATTACGGGCCGCTAGGAGTGCTCTAACGTGGTGGGCGGCCAATTACAAAAAAAATGTAGACATTCTGAGTAAAGTGATTCCGAGTCGAATACTTTCTGAGTAGACTTATTCTAAATGCGTAAAATGCCTCTGAATAGTATGATTCTGAGGGCCGTTTCAAGAAAGGGTAGAGTAGAGTAGAGTAGAGTAGAGTAGAGTAGAGTAGAGTAGAGTAGAGTAGCGTAGAGTAGAGTAGACTAGACTTAAAATTAACTTTTTTGCCCGGTTTAACTCTACTCAAGCTTGAGTTTTCCCTTTAACTCTTTCATGAAAAAGATAGAGTTAACTGCCCTCTCTTGAAAAGGCCCTAAGTGGTGAATGTAAACCGTCCACTACACGTTTCTGTATGCGCAATAGCTCGAAAACACAACTACTCAGATTAAAAGTGATTGTTTCGACATATAGAATGCAAGGATAGCGGGCCAAATTATTTGACGTGTAGGCACTTTTTTGTGGGAGGACAGGCGGCGGTTAGCGTACAAAGCGAGCGAACCTAGAGCTACAACCGAGAGAAGCGGGCACACACTTACCTAGTATGTACTCTTGGTACAAAGTTTTCCCTTGAATATGACTTTCCGCTGTTAGACCGTAAAGCAATAATTCTAACAGGAAATTTGAGCAAGATGTTATTACTAATACGTGCCCAAAATGTCAAAAGCTTTGGTATGCCTTAGCAAGCCTACTAAACCATAGAAGCTTCTATAAATAGTGGCTTATAATAAAAGATGCATAATGTTGTAGGAACACTGACATGCAACTTCACATACGTATATATTATAGTAAAATAATAGTAAAATTATAGTAAAAATACATACGTATGACTATGAAAGACAGCACAACACTTATTTGGAAAAGTCTAAAGTAGAAAATCCATACTTTAGCCAATAAATCGATTTGTGATCGACCACGTTGATAGTAGCAGGAAATCTGATTAATGGACGGCATGTAGCCAAGACAGAGAATTCCCGAGAAGGGAAACTTCTGTCTACACTCTGTCAAACCCTGAAAAAATAATAAATACAAATCAGATTAATCAAAGCCAAAGATAATTAAAACAAGAATTTTAGTCATAACGACAAATATATTACAGCAATTATTTTTGAATTAGGAAAATTAAATATTTCAAACGGAAAAAATTTTGTTGGCTACCAAAACATCGTCTTCTTCAGATCTAGAAGGATCCAGTAGTAGTCGTTCATCCAACATTATCTAAAAAAATAAAAACAACCATGCGCAAGTATACACTACGTGGGCACAGCTAAGCATATAATATATATATATATATATATAGCACTTTTAAACAGTGTTAAAATCCACAAAATACCGAAAGATGAGGGCCACAAATGGAACGTACAAAAGTGTATACAAAAAATTGAGAAGCCAATGTTATCAACGTTTAAAACTATGTCGCTAACGTAATGTTAAAGGAGTCTAGGCCCACCGGGTTAACGACTTAATCTGTATTAAAACGTCGATAATGCATAACACCAAGAGTACATAATGATAAGAGTATGTCAGTAAGCCTAGTCTCTGCTATTAGAGCAAAAACTATGCTCTGTTCGCTAACGGCTGACCCCCCCCCCAACAAATTGGACCCAGCACTTCAAAGAAATTTGAACGCTATGTTTGCGTTCTAAAGCTCGCAACAGATGCACATTGAACCAACTGAGTAGTTATGTTTTCGAGCTTTAACATGAAAGCGCAGCGCTTAAATTTCTTTGAAGTGATGGGTCCAATTTGTGAGGTGGGGGGGGCAGTCGTTAGCGAACAAAGAAGCTTTTGCTCTGATAACCTGGGCTTATTCTAGTGGGGGGGTCCATAAACACCCTTCCCCCCCCAAAAAAATCGCCCCCCCCCCCAAAAAAAAATGTGGGTGCCCCTTTTGGTACCAACTTTTACCCTGAAAAAATCGTTCAGAAGGCCAAATTTTCAATAATTCTCCGGCTTCGCCGGAGATTTTTAGTCAATTTTTGCCTATTTAAGCGCTATTTTTGCACTAAAAACGAACTTTTTGGCGATTACTATAAAAATAGCGCAATTTTTAGCATGTTTTTAGAAAAATTTTGAAAAATTTTCGCCCCACCCAAGAATGACTTGCCCCCGAGGGCCCCCCAAGGAGCCCCCTCCCAAGAAAAATTCCCTAGAATAAGCCCAGATAACAGAGACTAGGCTTAGTGTCAACCCAGAAGATGAAGCAGAATTCTATACAAAAATCTTAATATGCTTATGTATGAATAATCAAAAAGATTATGCTCAATGCTAATAATCTTCAATTAATTCATAATTTCAGGACTGACGATATTAAACATGTAGTGACATAGTCTGAAAGGACAATGGGTTTAAAAAGGAATAAAAAATAGGAAACCTACTAAGGACCTGCCAATGACCAAATCATACATCAAAATTCCCCCATCGGCTAAGGCCAAGGAAACACAGGACAGAGTAGCAGGCAGGGCTATAAAACAGAAAAAATAGAAAACGGTCCCAAACGAGTAGTGATAACAAGGTGGAAAATGTAAAAGTAGGAAATATGTTCGGTTTGTAAAACAAAATTATTCAAAAATGCTTTACAAGAAGCTAATAACAAAGCGTTAAGGGTGCAAAAAGCGAGAAAGTCACACCTGGCTTATTCTAGGGATTTTTTCTTGGGGGGCTCCTTGGGGGGCCCCAAAAGTCCGAGGGGCAAGCTAATGTTTTGGGGGGGGGGGGCGAAAATTTTGCTAAAAATATGCTAAAAATAGCGCTATTTTTCTGGCATATACTGTAAAAATTGATTTTTTGTCACAAAAATAGGCAGATTTGGTGTTAAAAAAGGCAAAAAATGAGTAAAAATCTCCGGCGGAGCCGGAAGGTTTGAAAATTTAGCCTTCTGAGCGAATTTTTTCAGGGCACAATTTGGTACCAAAAGGGGCACCCTCTTGTTTTTTTTGGGTGGGGGCGGGCGATTTTTGGGGTGGAACGAATTTTGGAGGGGTCGTTTATGGGCGGCCATAAATAAGCCCAGCACACTACGTGCTATGTTCCTTTATATTACAAATGACTATTTATACATAGTCTGGTGATTTCTAGTCCAAAAGATTATACCCGTTTCATATTTAAACAAATTTAAAAATATTGTCCAGTAAACTTCGGAGCAGACAGGAGTCTCCTCGACCCGTCCCACCAAATAATGAGGGCACTTTGAGGTTCCTCCACTCATTGCAAGGTGTCCAGAAAATACCAAACGTTTAAGCCTGGCTCTTTAAAGCCAAGTCCTTTAAAGCCGTTTAAGCTTTAAAGTTTTAAGTTTTAAGGATTTCGGTTTTAAGGCTTTAGTTCTAAAAAATTTAGTTTTAGCAAGGGTTAATTCATACTGGACTGCCAGTTTTAATTTTCAACAGAGTGGAATAGCTATAGCTGTCAATCAAAAATGCTATGTTCTGCACTAAAATCCTTAAAACTAGTTTTAAGACTGAACAATTTTCAAGTCCAGTTTTTAAGTTTTAAGGAAGTGTGAACAACACCATCCCTTAAAACTAAAAACTGAGTTTTAAGGCGTCAGTGTGAACCGGCCTTTAGGTTTATTTTTCAAAATGTTCAAAAACATTCTATCAGGCTTCCAAGAAATTTTTTGGTCTAAACTCCAAGATTTTGGTAATGAAAGCGAATTTTCAACACATTTTAGCACAGTAATAGCAGAATACACACATACACAAAACTTCTGATAAACCCCATTTCCGTTATCGCCATTAGTAGATATTTTGTCTAGAAATACCTCCAGCTTAGCTTACCTGAACCGTCGTCTTCCAAAACGGATACATGAATTTGAATTTGAGCCATGGGATATTTGTCCTAAAACAATTAGAAGTCACAAATAAGCACTGGTTTTTTGGCTATTTCTACTGGGGGAGGGGGCGGGTGGGCCGCCCCCCCCCCCATACGGCGACCTTCCCCACATTCGAGGTGCCCCCGCATGAAAATAAATAAATAAATTCCGACCTCCCTCCCCGCCATAACCCAAAAAATTGTCAAATCTTACCTTTTTAACCAAATATAGGCTTCACCGGATTTTAGAAAAACTTCATAAAAATTTCGTTAAAACTGAAATTTTCGCTATTTTAGCGAAATTTAAACATTTAAAATTAGTCATTTTTAGCAATTTTTGGCAACTTTTGCACAAAAAACGTAAAACTTCGGAAATTGTTTTCAAAAATATGCGCGCCCATTTTTGTAAGCCATGGGGGTAACGTCGAGCCGCCCCCCCCCCCATAAAGCCACACTCTCAATAAATAATGGCCTAAAAATAAGCCAGGCTTTTTCCAAGGCCAAAATTTTTGCGAGCGGTCTGGAGAGCGCCCCCCCCCATGTCTGGGGGCGTGGACGAAATTTTGGTCGAGATCGAGAAAAGCTGAACAACAATTTCTAACCTAAACATTAGCTAGAAATTACTATAAAATGCTAAAAATCCAAAAAGTCTAACGAAGCCGGAAAATTTCTTTAAATTCTCAAAGCCTCAAAATCCTCTTTTTACTGTTTCTGTGGGCGAGGGCCCGAATCCTGGGAGGAGGGGCGATTGGGGAGATCGACCAAAGTCTACTAGGGGAAACCGAATTTGGGGGATTTCCCCCATCCCCTCCCATGGGCAGAGGCGCCAGAAACCAGCACAAATCAAGCATTAACTTCACTTATTAACGTGTAGCATCTACGTACATTCGTGCCCTAATAGAGAAATTCCGAAATACGCACAAAGGACCCTGTTGAACTGCCCTCTGCCCTTGTTCAAACCCATAAGCCTCTGCGCGCCTAAAAACCCTGCCCACAACCCCGAGTGTTAATTAGTCAGTCTAGAAAACCATTTCAGCCGACTGACCAGACAGACACAGGGCTTGAACGCGTCCACAACAATCTGCTCCAGTTCCAGCTCCCGCTCCGTGGGCAGGTCATGCAGGCGGCCGGGTCGCTGTACGCGCTCGGGTCGGGCAAACGGGGCCAGTCGCAGCTGGACACTGAGCAAGCCGGTGGTGATGGTTACATCTTCGCCGCGTGCGATTTCAGACGGGCCGAAGCTGCAAAAAACTAATATTTACACAGAATGTCAGGGGGTTAAAATGAGAAAAATGCATGAAAACAAAATTCCAAAAAGGCAAGTCAATGGTTAAACGATTTAAAAGCTTTCTACGGTTTTTTTACGGTACAAAAAAGGGTTTATGTTGTGTATAGCTTACACAAGTGCCATGATTTTGGTTTCTCCCTGTTCCAAGTAGGCAGATCCTTTGGCACGATCACAAACTGCAGCCTTCACGTCTGAAACAAAAAAATCAAAGCATTTATAAGCAAAGTACAATTAAGGGAGTTATTCCTAATTGGGTTGGATTCATCCAGGAGACAATGAACGACCAGATACCATTTAAGTAACAAAACTAAAAAAAGCATAACCAATATTTACAGCGTATGTGGTAGGGATTGCTAATAACAATAAACGTGTAATAAATTAACGTGTAACCTTTCGACAGCAATACAAAGTGCACATTTCATGCCAAGACTGTGCCTGAGCGTTGGCAAAAATGTCACAGACAACTATTGTCGCCAAAAGTTCCAACATTTTTGTCACGTCACCTTTTTAAGTTTTTTGACATTTTTTCTCCACCATTATATTTTGTCTATTCCGAAATTTCCCATTCCATTTCCCAGAAAAAAATGCATATAGGGACTTGCTGTGAGAGCGGAAAGGGTCAATCTGTGGAAGTACGTATTAGGCTATACTGAGCAGTCTTTTCTCCGCATTACAAAGAGTATAGCCTACAGACATCTTTAACCTACACAGTTGGCGCTGAGCGGACCAGGACCGTCCGTCTGCTCTGGATTCTGTCAGGAGGGCATTTTCTGGCCTAGGCAAAAACTGTTGTAGTGCAAATTCTGTCAACGGTTTTCCAACGGGCATTGCGATTCTAAGCTCCTTCAGTCGCACATAAGCTAAAGCAAACATTACAAAAGGGAAATACTGTATATAACTGTCATCTGAACGACAGGCAGTACATGGGGGCCTTTTCAGAGTTAAACGAGTTAAAATTAACTCCACGACCCTTCTCGCACACAGGATTAAAATGTTTAAACAGTTCATTTTAACTCTGCTGCTTTAACTCGCCCGCGAAACGGCCTTAGATCCTAGCCAAGATATAGCAAATCGATGAAGTCGGGCAAACATTTTAAACTGAAACGTTCAGATCTGAGCCAAGCCAACGGTTGTGAATTTCCGACGACTGAGTATATAATTTAGGAAACTTGAACAAACAAAATGAAAACTAAACGAATTTCGAATGTTCAAAAAACCTTCCGTTCACGGCCAAACTAGCTGTGCAAAACTTGGGATGGTTATGTGCCTGAGCACGACGACGTCAAAAATGTTATATACAAAACTTTCTGATTTCGTAAGATAAGAATGATTTACGATTCGCGACAGGGTAGTCAAGCAACGAGAAACGTTTATCGTCAACTTTTCAGATGTTTCGGGATTGCAGAGGACAGTATTCTAAGTCAGTATTTCAGCCCATTTGTACTCAGACATAAGCGTGATACAAACTATGTGCCTTAAAGAAAGCTTGCATCTAAAATCAACGACACCGCAGACCACAAAGATATCAAAACCTCAACCTAAGAAAAGCTGTACAGCGAAAAAGGAGGCAAGTTTTGGTTGGCAAGATGTTGCTACGTGCTAAGTCCCATTTCTAATTTGGTGAAGAGCTAAGCTAGACTTTTGTCTTAACCTACGTTGTATATAGTCCACACAACATTACTGCTTTATTAAAACTGAACAAACAGTCATAAAATAAGGATAAAGAGAGAAACTTTACTATCAAAACATTTATTCAATACACAATGGAAATAAAATAAATACAACTAAAATAGACAATTGTATAGGTACACATCCCAACTGACCCCCCCAAGTGGGAATAAGAGATATACCGAGAAATTCACAAAGACGTTAAGAAGAATGCAGAAAATAATTGTATAATTATTGAAGCTTCAAAAGAATATGTTCACAATTTCCCAGAAATCCAGATACTACAGCAGCCAAACTAGTTTTACTTTCAGCTTACCAAGGTACATTTCAATTCATGTCGTAATGAAAGCCATTTTTAAAAATGGATAAGAGGTTCGTGAATAAAAACGCTAAGACAAGCCAATACAGTTAGTCAATGTTAGGCATACAGAAATACAAAAAGTACGCACAAACAATTGTGCGTACGTAGGCTTTTTCCTAGGCAACAAACAAGGAACAAAACACTGCCCACTAGTAGCACCAACAAAATTCTTCTATTTTCTAGAGTATTCAACTGTGAAACAAAATAAAGGCTTTCCAAAATTGGGGAAGCGGGAGACCCACAAATGGGAGTTGGGCCCCAGTAGAAAGATCAGTGTAAGTACATACCTACACAAGAAATAGCGGCTTAATTAATTAATTAATCATAGTCAAACAATTCCACGACAACAGCATAATTTATTTTCATCAAAGGGAGAACACGGGCAAACGCCAAATACCTAGTTTAATGTAAACTAGAAATTTAAGCTAGGAGGATTTGGGCGGCCTGGCTCCAAAGATGGCACTCCCAATTCTAACACTGGTACTGCCCTGCCGTATGGCCTGTTCAAAATCGGCCGACATGCCCATGCTCAGTTCAAAATCGTCCGGATTCAGCTGACGGTCAGCACAGAAATCCGCTCGGAGGCGGACCAACCGGGAAAAGTCCGGATTTTCCGCCGACTCGCCAGAGGAAGCGGTCTGACTGCTCGCCAGCGAGCCAATGGTCATAAAACCGCTGAAGGCTAGTCGGGGACAGGAATGACGAATGAAATCGGCCAAACTGGCAGCGTCGCCTGGGCTGATACCATGCTTCTGATCTTCGGAACTGGTATTAACCTAAGAATAAACAGACAAACAGTTATTTTTCAATCCATTTTGCCATTTCTGGTTGCTAATGCTGACTGCATAATATTCAGTATAAGACGTCAGAAAGGTCGATCATGAAGATGCAAAGCGTAATCCAGATGATTAGACCGGATTGTAGGGTTGGGTCAAAGTAGAATTCAACCAACGGCCTATTTCAGACAGCGTTAATTTTGGAAATTGTGTGCAAAATATGATATTGGATGCTAATAGTTTATGCTAGTTTATGTTTTATCCTACTGGCAAGCCATGAACTTATTAAACTATTTTAGCCTGATACAAAAAAGGACTGAGTTCACAGTAACACTTTTTAACAAGTTAGTAGTTGTGACCCGCTAAACAAAAAGTCTAGGTCTAATCTAACTTCCAAGTTGAGTGTTTAGTTGAGTTATAGAAACAAGTTAGTTTACGTACCACTATTTTTCCTTTTTCGGAATTTATTTCTGGGATGAAGTGAACAAAAACAGAAGCCCGTCCAATAAGGTTCAAAAAAAGAAGAGGACTAGGTTGTGGGCGAATCAATATGGGCACAGCTTCGACGAGCAACCCATATTCGCGGACTGAAAAAGTTATGTATATATATTACATATGTATATATATATACAAGTAACAAAAATGCTCCGCACAAAAGGGGATAATATGTGTGTTGGGCCTATGTCTGTCGTTTAAATTCCGGTTGAGAAAGCAAGTATATAAATCCGACACAGCAAGTTTGGGTGGGTGGTTCTATGGCGAAAGTTGTTCAGTTCAATGCGGGCCTTCATTTGACTCGATATTTGACCACTTTTGAAAATTTTAATTTTTTAACCAAAATCGCCTAAGTCCCCACCCCACCCCACCACAGCCCTCTACAGCCACTTTAGGTACGCACTTCTATGACAAAAGTTGCTCAGTTCGATGCGGGCTTTCATTTGGTACCAAATTTGACCACTTTTGAAATTTTTAATTTTTGACCCAAAATCTCCTAAGTCCCCACCCCACCCCACCACAGCCCTCTACAGCCACTTTAGGTACGCACTTCTATGACAAAAGTTGCTCAGTTCGATGCGGGCTTTCATTTGGTACCAAATTTGACCACTTTTGAAAATTTTAATTTTTGACCCAAAATCGCCTAAGTCCCCACCCCACCACAGGCCTCTACAGCCACTTTATGTACGCACTTCTATGACAAAAGTTGCTCAGTTCGATGCGGGCTTTCATTTGGTACCAAATTTGACCACTTTTGAAAATTTTAATTTTTGACCCAAAATCGCCTAAGTCCCCACCCCACCCCACCACATCCCTCTACAGCCACTTTAGGTACGCACTTCTATGACAAAAGTTGCTCAGCTCGATGCGGGCTTTCATTTGGTATCAAATTTGACCACTTTTGAAAATTTTAATTTTTGACCCAAAATCGCCTAAGTCCCCACCCCACCCCACCACATCCCTCTACAGCCACTTTAGGTACGCACTTCTATGACAAAAGTTGCTCAGTTCGATGCGGGCTTTCATTTGGTACCAAATTTGACCACTTTTGAAATTTTTAATTTTTGACCCAAAATCGCCTAAGTCCCCACCCCACCCCACCACAGGCCTCTACAGCCACTTTAGGTACGCACTTCTATGACAAAAGTTGCTCAGTTCGATGCGGGCTTTCATTTGGTACCAAATTTGACCACTTTTGAAAATTTTAATTTTTGACCCAAAATCGCCGAAGTCCCCACCCCACCCCACCACAGCCCTCTACAGCCACTTTAGGTACGCACTTCCATGACAAAAGTTGCTCAGTTCGATGCGGGCTTTCATTTGGTACCAAATTTGACCACTTTTGAAAATTTTAATTTTTGACCCAAAATCGTCTGAGTCCACACCCCACCCCACCACAGCCCTCTACAGCCACTTTAGGTACGCACTTCTATGACAAAAGTTGCTCAGTTCGATGCGGGCTTTCATTTGGTACCAAATTTGACCACTTTTGAAAATTTTAATTTTTGACCCAAAATCGCCTAAGTCCCCACCCCCACCCTACCACAGCACTCTACAGCCACTTTGAGCATGCAATTCTATGACAAAAGTTGTTCAGCTCACTTAGGGCTTTCATTTGATACCAAATTTGACCACTTTTGAAAAATTTTATTTTTGACCACTTGACCCCCTACCCGATTTACCCTTCAAACGGCAAAGTGGAGCCAGTCCAGCAAAATGGGTGTGTCGGACGGCAAAACGGACACCGGAAATGAGCTGGGCGCACCAGAAAACCCCTATGGACAAAGTTTTGAGAGGCTATGCACAGTCCTATATGGTGTTCTTGGAAGTCGGTACCGACTTGACCCTCCCGACAGCAAAGTGGAACCAGCCCAGCAAAATGGGTGGGTCGGACGGCAAAACGGACACCGGAAATGAGCTGGGCGCACCAGAAAACCCCTATGGACAAAGTTTTGAGAGGCTATGCACAGTCCTATATGGTGTTCTTGGAAGTCGGTACCGACTTGACCCTCCCGACAGCAAAGTGGAACCAGCCCAGCAATATGGGTGGGTCCGACGGCAAAACTGCTTACGGGAATCAATTCGCCGTGCCAGAAAACCTTTGTATGAAAGAATTGAGCTTTCTAAGTTGAATACACAGCGAGAAATTTCGATTTTTCATTTTTCGAATTTTCACCATTTTTGACCGGCCACTGTGGTCGCATGGGAACTGATAGAGAAACGAGACTTAGCTATTTAGTTAGTTCAATATATGTAGTTTCTGAATATAAAAAGAAATCGGCTCCAGCTCTTAATGTTCGAGCTGCGCAGCGACCACAAAAATGGTCACTTTTCGCTCTGAGCCGACTTTGCGGCGCCGCTGCGGCGCTGTGGCGCACCTGCGGCGCAAAAAAAGTAGCGATTCTTAAATGGCGCATGGGGTACTACCAGACCCTATACCCCTTTAGGTCCGGCCTCCGCTGCAGATTACGTGAAAGAGGCGGAAAGTCGGGACAATACGACCATTAAATAGGAGAAACCGGAAAAAAAAAAAAACATCGCCGCCATAACCGGTCCGGGGCGCAACTTTTTAACGGAAAGTGATACGGGGCTGAAACTTCGCACACATACTAAACTCGATGTGCTCTACAATTTGCGCATGAAATCTGCGCAGGATCTGCGCAGGATTTTGCGCAGCCTCTGCGCAGCTTATTTTACGGTGTCTCCAGGGACTTTTGACACATATTATAGGGGTCGCTGCCGCGACCCCTATGATACGTACCAGTGTTCAGATTTAGTTACGGTACGTAAATAATATACGACTATGATAAACTAGTTTTAGTGGAAGCAAACATTTCTTTCGGTAAACTCTTAATATTTATCTACTGAGCGTTTTAACCATTTATAAGAAAAGTATATATTTCAACACTAACTTCAGGATTAGGACTCTCTCCGACGATCTTCTATTTCTATTCAACCGTTAGCGTTACAATCATAGCCTTGGTTTTTTCTCATTGCTTGTCGTAGTCCAGCACAACCAAATTATATACTATATAGTTTACGTATATATAACTGCTGGAATTGCAATTATTGACTGACATTGATTGCTTTGTATATGGCAATCGCCATGGCGAAGCGTGAAAGCCCACGAATATGGGTTGCTCGGCGAAGCTGCGCCCATATTAATTCGCCCACAACCTAGTCTTCTTCTTTTTTTGAACCTAGCCCCATATTAAGCATTTTTAAGACTAGTCCTCTCTTCATTTTACAACCTCACCACTACCCATATTACTTTTTCATGCTCCGGAGGAGAATTTTTATTACTTGTCCTTCTGTCATTTTAAAGGTTCCCTTTCCAGCAGTGAGCTAACGCAGATAAGGAGCTTGAACAATGCAATAGGCAGGGCAAATGTGAGCAAATGGGCTTTCATTTGATACCAAACTTGACCACTTTTGAAGACTTTCTTTTTTGACCCACACCGGATCCACAGTGGGTCCACAGGTCGGTGGGGCCACTTTTTGTGGGTGGCATAATGACAAAAGTTGATCGCCTCGCCAAGGGCTTTCATTTGATAGCAAACTTGACCACTTTTGAAGACTTTCATTTTTAACCCACACCGGACCCACAGTGGGTTGGGCACCCACCCACAGGTCGGTGGGGCCACTTTTCGGAGGTGGTATAATGACAAAAGTTGATCGCCTCGCCAAGGGCTTTCATTTGACACCAAACTTGGCCACTTTTGAAGACTTTCATTTTTGACCCACACCGGACCCACAGTGGGCGGGGCACCCTCCCACAGGTTGGTGGGGCCACTTTTTTTGGTTGGCATAAAGACAAAAGTTGATCGCCTCGCCAAGGGCTTTCATTTGATACCAAACTTGACCACTTTTGAAGACTTTCATTTTTAACCCACACCGGACCCACAGTGGGTTGGGCACCTACCCACAGGTCGGTGGGGCCACTTTTCGGAGGTGGTATAATGACAAAAGTTGATCGCCTCGCCAAGGGCTTTCATTTGACACCAAACTTGGCCACTTTTGAAGACTTTCATTTTTGACCCACACCGGACCCACAGTGGGTGGGGCACCCACCCACAGGTCGGTGGGGTCACTTTTTGTGGGTGGCATAATGACAAAAGTTGATCGCCTCGCCTAGGGCTTTCATTTGATACCAAACTTGACCACTTTTGAAGACTTTCATTTTTGACCCACACCGGACCCACAGTGGGTGGGGCACCCACCCACAGGTCGGTGGGGCCACTTTTTGTGGGTGGTATAATGACAAAAGTTGATCGCCTCGCCAAGGGCTTTCATTTGACACCAAACTTGGCCACTTTTGAAGACTTTCATTTTTGACCCACACCGGACCCACAGTGGGCGGGGCACCCTCCCACAGGTTGGTGGGGCCACTTTTTTTGGTTGGCATAAAGACAAAAGTTGATCGCCTCGCCAAGGGCTTTCATTTGATACCAAACTTGACCACTTTTGAAGACTTTCATTTTTAACCCACACCGGACCCACAGTGGGTTGGGCACCTACCCACAGGTCGGTGGGGCCACTTTTCGGAGGTGGTATAATGACAAAAGTTGATCGCCTCGCCAAGGGCTTTCATTTGACACCAAACTTGGCCACTTTTGAAGACTTTCATTTTTGACCCACACCGGACCCACAGTGGGTGGGGCACCCACCCACAGGTCGGTGGGGTCACTTTTCGGAGGTGGTATAATGACAAAAGTTGATCGCCTCGCCAAGGGCTTTCATTTGATACCAAACTTGACCACTTTTGAAGACTTTCATTTTTAACCCACACCGGACCCACAGTGGGTTGGGCACCTACCCACAGGTCGGTGGGGCCACTTTTCGGAGGTGGTATAATGACAAAAGTTGATCGCCTCGCCAAGGGCTTTCATTTGACACCAAACTTGGCCACTTTTGAAGACTTTCATTTTTGACCCACACCGGACCCACAGTGGGTGGGGCACCCACCCACAGGTCGGTGGGGTCACTTTTCGGAGGTGGTATAATGACAAAAGTTGATCGCCTCGCCAAGGGCTTTCATTTGACACCAAACTTGACCACTTTTGAAGACTTTCTTTTTTGACCCACACCGGATCCACAGTGGGTCCACAGGTCGGTGGGGCCACTTTTTGTGGGTGGCATAATGACAAAAGTTGATCGCCTCGCCAAGGGCTTTCATTTGATAGCAAACTTGACCACTTTTGAAGACTTTCATTTTTAACCCACACCGGACCCACAGTGGGTTGGGCACCCACCCACAGGTCGGTGGGGCCACTTTTCGGAGGTGGTATAATGACAAAAGTTGATCGCCTCGCCAAGGGCTTTCATTTGACACCAAACTTGGCCACTTTTGAAGACTTTCATTTTTGACCCACACCGGACCCACAGTGGGCGGGGCACCCTCCCACAGGTTGGTGGGGCCACTTTTTTTTGGTTGGCATAACGACAAAAGTTGAACGCCTCGCCAAGGGCTTTCATTTGATACCAAACTTGACCACTTTTGAAGACTTTCATTTTTAACCCACACCGGACCCACAGTGGGTTGGGCACCTACCCACAGGTCGGTGGGGCCACTTTTCGGAGGTGGTATAATGACAAAAGTTGATCGCCTCGCCAAGGGCTTTCATTTGACACCAAACTTGGCCACTTTTGAAGACTTTCATTTTTGACCCACACCGGACCCACAGTGGGTGGGGCACCCACCCACAGGTCGGTGGGGTCACTTTTTGTGGGTGGCATAATGACAAAAGTTGATCGCCTCGCCTAGGGCTTTCATTTGATACCAAACTTGACCACTTTTGAAGACTTTCATTTTTGACCCACACCGGACCCACAGTGGGTGGGGCACCCACCCACAGGTCGGTGGGGCCACTTTTTGTGGGTGGTATAATGACAAAAGTTGATCGCCTCGCCAAGGGCTTTCATTTGACACCAAACTTGGCCACTTTTGAAGACTTTCATTTTTGACCCACACCGGACCCACAGTGGGCGGGGCACCCTCCCACAGGTTGGTGGGGCCACTTTTTTTGGTTGGCATAAAGACAAAAGTTGATCGCCTCGCCAAGGGCTTTCATTTGATACCAAACTTGACCACTTTTGAAGACTTTCATTTTTAACCCACACCGGACCCACAGTGGGTTGGGCACCTACCCACAGGTCGGTGGGGCCACTTTTCGGAGGTGGTATAATGACAAAAGTTGATCGCCTCGCCAAGGGCTTTCATTTGACACCAAACTTGGCCACTTTTGAAGACTTTCATTTTTGACCCACACCGGACCCACAGTGGGTGGGGCACCCACCCACAGGTCGGTGGGGTCACTTTTTGTGGGTGGCATAATGACAAAAGTTGATCGCCTCGCCTAGGGCTTTCATTTGATACCAAACTTGACCACTTTTGAAGACTTTCATTTTTGACCCACACCGGACCCACTGTGGGTGGGCGCTGTGGGTCAGGGGTCACATCCACCGACCTCAGCAGTATGCTCATCGTTTTCAGCGACCCCGATTTACTATATATGGGTACCACCCCAAGGCCGAAAAACGCCATTTTTAGTGACTTTAGGCCATTTCTAGTAAAAGTGGGACTTGACTTAGAAACTTTTAGCCAAAACAGGTGAAAAATGCAAAGTTTGGGCCCATCTCCTGAAAGGACCAGAGCGAAATTAAAAAATCCCCCTCGTTACATTCCGCGCATAGTCCGAAATATTCAAATAAAACAAACCAAACCGATCTAGCTGCTAACCTGTGAAAAAAAGTCGATCACAACCGAAGTGCCAAAATAGCGAAAGTCCGACTTTGAAGCCTTGGCACAGAGCCAAAATTGGCCAGGTGCCAAAATGACCAAAAAATGTTGCATGAGAGGACCCTGCCTACCAACATATAATAGTAGTATTGGGCCAAAATGCCCATATCGTTCCAACACTGCGCTGACATATGCACTTCCGAAAAGCGTTATTAACCGAGAAAAAAAAACAAACGCACGGTAACTCCCGCCTAGTGCAAAATTTCGAAGTCTGGAATTTTAACCAAAAGTATGGTGATACTTGTAGTACTGCTCGAGTACTTTACAATGGTAACCTTTTTACCCCTCCCGGACCTCTAATTAGCTGGCACCAGGCCAACACTGTCTCCAGGGGGCCGCGCAGACGCCTTTATACCCATATTATGTAGGGGCGCTATCGCGCCCCTACATAATATGTACACGTAAAAACACATTAAATTCCTATATTAGTAGTGCATGCGACCTCTGCCAGACTTGGTTCAAACACTTGCGGCTCTTCAGTGGAGAAGTGTAGAACTAAGTTAGGTGTTTAGGTTTGATCAACATCACCACTTTCACTTCTAAGAAACTTGCTACGCCCTTTTCTGGTAGGTAGTCAGAAAAGCAGCATACAGCAAAATTCTGCTGCTTCAGGAAAGAAAAGAATCGAAGATTGGCAGACGGAATCTTGTATTATTTTACAGCACACAGATGCGTCATTGAGACATTACTTGCTGGTAGGCGAATGTCCGTACAAATCCGTATATACGTACCTGAACAAGAACTTTCAGCAGTGTTAAAGGCGCATCCCCAACACCCAAGTTGGCCCGGGCCTGACTGAGACTTCGTGCCAACTTTTCCGAGTCCACCGTTTCCACCATATAGATATTTCGCAGTTGAGCCACCTAAGAAAAGGTAAACATAAAAGGGATGCGTAAACATAAGTACCAAATACGAGACAAAATAAACAATCAGAAAATACCACCTGTATAAACGAGTTCAACAACTTAACCACAAAACCACCAATATACAGTAAACTACTTCTGAAAATATCTCTACAATATAATATACAGTATGCTTGGTGTGCAGCTTTCACGAAAAGTGGGTGCAGCTAAAGCGCTGTTAACTGTCCAAACTAATATCACTAAAAATTCTTACAAAATATCTTGATGTAGCTGCTGTAGTTTTACTAAAGTCTGACCGAAAAATCTTGGAACCGAAATGTGAGCGGCTGTCCTGAGTTTTCATTTGAAGGTAGAATATAAAATGTATATATTTATAGAATCCTCAGGAACCCGAGATTTCGAAAATCCTGAAAAATCCGAAATTCTGGGTTTCATGCACGGAAAATTTAAAATTTTCAGTTTTTGGCCCAATTTTATCGCAATCAAAATTTTGTTTTTATAATCGAATAGAGCTGCTCCCGCTACAAAGTTTTGCTATTAGAAGGTTTTCGCGAAAATGTACCCAATTCCCGGAATTCCGAGATTTCAAAATTTCCGAATTTTAAAAATTTTCTCCAATACCTACAAGATGGGTATCTTTTGAAGGCTATCATCGAGCTGAACAACAACAACAAGCCAAATCGATCCTTCTCCACATCTGCAACCGCTCATTCAAAGAAGGATTCTGCCCTACTTCGTGGAAAAGGGCAAAGATTGTGCCCATTCCCAAGCCAGGGAAAGATGCCTCTGACATCTCCAGCTACCGGCCAATCGCGCTTACATCCTGTCTCGCCAAAGTGATGTAGAGACTGGTGTTGGGTCGGTTATCCTATCTGCTGGAAAAGAACGAGGCTATCACGAGATATCAAACTGGCTTCCGATCTGCAGGGTCCACCCAGGATCAGGTTCTCAGGATCACACAATCGATCAGCGACGGTTTCAACCACAAAAAGCCGGCCCACCGAACTGTCATGGCTCTCATTGATTTCTCCAGAACATTCGATAGAGTCTGGCACTATGGTCTGCTGCGGGCGATGTCGCTTCTCAGGGTGCCCAGATGCATATATATCCCGGTGGGTTAAAGCTTTCCTACAGGATCGGCTCTATTCCGTCGAATTTGAAGGGACCACTAGTCGGCCAAAACGATTCGGCTGTGGCGTTCCCCAGGGTTGTGTCCTCTCTCCAACTTTACTCCAGGTGTTCATAAACTCCCTGGCTGAGGCAGCTCCTGAAGAAGTGGAAATTTCCCTATTTGCTGACGATGTGGCCGTCTGGTGCAAACACCCACAGATTGCGGTGGCCACCCGTAAACTCCAGGAAGCCCTTGATGCTATCACCAAATGGGCTAGATCGAACAAAATGGTCATCAACGTCCAGAAGTGTGAAGCCTCAGTGTCTACCAGCTGGAACAAGGAGCAGAACGTCAAACCGCACCTAACCATTGACTCCCAGCAAATCCCAGTCACCAAGACCCCGACTTTTTTGGGAATCAAATTCGATCCATCTCTATCCTTCAGGGCCCACATCGACCAGCTCATCTCCAAACTCAGAAGAAGAAACAATATTCTTCGATCCCTAGCTGGTACCAAATGGGGATGCAAAAAGGAAGACCTTCGGATGGTGTACCTTGCTTATATTGCATCCGCCATAGAATATTGTGACCCTGCCTGGATGACGACTACAGCTCCTTCCAACCTGAAACGGCTTCAAACAATCCAGAACGAAGCCGCCAGAGCCATAACAGGCTGCCCTAGACGATCCCCTGCTGAACTCACAGTCAAAGAGGCAGGCCTGGTGCCTCTCCATGTCCGTGCCAAATCCATAAAAACTTCAGCATACGAAAAGTATCAGTGCCTCCCGGATTCTAACCCAACTGCAGATTCTTTTGCTGCCCCAACTGCCCGCCGCCTAGCCTCCCAGGCCTCCTGGCGGGAGGAGGGCCGGTCTCTAACAGTGCTGGCCTCCACCGACAGCCTGGTCAAGGAAAAAATAGCCACAATCAGTCCGTTTCCGCCCTGGGAAGCCCCATCCGGGCTGGAAATTGTGTCTGAAATTTGGGGCGTCTCCAGAAGAGACCCCCCAGAGAAGAAGAAATCTGCTACGGAAAGTATCCTGGATCGCCTGACCCCGGCCGATATCGAAATCTACACTGACGGATCAGCCAAGAAGGAACCAGAAACGGAGGAAGCGGCGTCTATATTCTTCACCATCGGCTGGGTCTCACCCGGAACATAATCGAACCAGCTGGTCTGGCCACCTCGAGCTACGGAGCTGAGCTACGGGGCCGCGCCCTGGAATGGTTTGACGCGACGGCATTCGCTGAAGATCAAATCAACAGAATTTTTTCGGATTCCCAATTGCTGACCAGGAAGCTGTCCTCTGGTCCTGCCAAATCAACTACCTATAAGGAGTTTACCATCTGGCGCCGCATAAAGTCCATTCTCAACTGTCAAACACGAACCCTCCAAATGTACTGGCTGCCCGGCCGTTCGGGCATACACGGCAACGAAATCGCTGACACGCTCGCTGGCCTTGGCTCAAATCTGGATCAGGCTGCTACTCCGGTAGGTTTCAGGGCAGTGAAATCCCTAATTTCGAGACATTTCACTAGCACCTGGCAATCCGGTTTATCCGGGGACAGACTAGACCTGCTTCGAATCCCCCGCAACCCTGACCCGAAGGAGACTGGACTATCCAGGGCTGACAGGTCAGTCCTGTCCCAACTTCGTGTCGGGGGCATCTCTCCAATCCTAAACTGGTACCTCCATAGGATTGGAGCCCGAGATTCTCCCTCATGTGCCCACTGCCCTGACCAGGAAGACACACTGTCGCATGCCCTACTCTACTGCCCACAATCAGACCGCCCACGCCTATCCCACTTGGGTCCTAACCCTAGCCTTGCGGTCCTCTGGGAAAAGCCTCGGGAGGTCCTTGTCTTTCTCAGAGAATGCGGCCGCCTCCGTCCTGGAGGTGTCCGGGCCGATTGAATCTGTATTCAGGTGGCTGGAAGCATCATCAACAACAACAACTTTTGTAAAGGAACGAACTCTTGAAAATGCACTCAATTCCCGGAATTTGCGAAAACCGGATTTTCCGGATTTTAGAAAGAAGTTTCTCCAATACCCCTCAATATGGGTATCATTCGAAAGCTCTTGATGAGTTGAGCAAAGCTTCTAATAGAGCCAACTCGCAGAAATGAGTCCACTTCTCGGAATGCAAGAAAACGTCCAGGCTAGAGTGAAATCCGGAATTTGTGAATTCCGGGTATTTGATGCATTTCAGGACATTGGTTCTATTACAAGATTTGTTCAGCTAGTCAAGACCTTTCGAATGATACCCATATTGTAGGTATTGGAGAAAATTTTTGAAACCCTGAAAATCCGGTTTTCTCGAATTCCGGGAATTGAGTGCATTTTCACGAGTTCGTTCTATTACAAAAGTTGTTGGGCCCGATAAGAGCTTTCGAATGATGCCCATCTTGTGGGTATTGGAGGAAATTTTTAAAATCCGGTAATTTTGAAAACCCGAAATTCCGGGAATTGGGTGCATCTCGGGTTCCTGAGGGTTCTAAAAATATATACATTATGTAGGCTACCTTCGAATGATAACTCAGGACAACCGCTCACGGTTTCAGTTCCACGATTTTTTGTCAGACTTTAGTTTACGTAGTAGTTTTTATCAACAAACTAGAAGATTGCATCTATACATACATATATATATTACAAAAACTAATATCTGGCAGCAGTAGCGTAGGTACAAAAAATTTTCAGGGAGGGCGGTTTTGTCCGAGGACTTTTGAGGTGGGGGGGTAAAATTTTCTCGTTTTGCGTAACATGCACAATGCGTATTATACTGCAAGTTGTCCTTTAATTCAAAAGCCTTCTACGGTACATGATTTCGACTTGTTACAACTGAAAGTGAAACCCTAGGACGCAAACGGGGGGTCGGGGGGACGGAGTCCCCCAGAAGTTGAAAAAAATTTTAAATTTCGCCATTAAACGCTACTGAAACATTTAATTCTTTATAAATGGTTTATCACTTGATTAACAAACACATTTTGTACCTTTATTTGCTACTTTCTACGTTTACTGTCTTGTCCGAAAACTGAAACTATTAGAATTCTCCCATTAAAGAACTGCGTATTCTGATCATATCTATATCAATCAACCAATTAATGTATAATTTTTGTGTATGTTTCTAATAAAGTTAAACGCCCGCGCTCCGCGCGGGCATAAAATTTTTCTTTTGCCCAATTTTTTCAGGGGGGGCAAAGCCATTATTTCGGGGAGGGCGGCCGCCCCTCCGCCCCCCCCCCCGTATCTACGCTAGTGTCTGGCAGCAATGAGAAGATAACCTATATATATATATACGTATATATATTAGGGATCGACCGGAATTCCGGTTCCGGTACTTTTTGGTTCCGGTTCCGGTTCCGGTTTTTGAAAACGTACCGGAACCGGAACCATTTTAGCGTAGTATCAAAAGTGAAATGTTATTAAAATTTTCAGAAATTTTGTAAAATTTCTTTTATTAACATTTTGAAAAAATTACGAATCTCTTGTAAGCAGAATATTATTTTCTCAAAAATTTTCGCCTGCGGCGCTATTGCATTATATATATATATACTTAACTTAGAATGTTTAGATATATTAACAATTATCAAGTACCTTATCGTTAATTTATTATTATGAATATTAATTACGTATATGATCAACATATTACGCACTTACATATAATTTAGAAATTCAAAATAGAGCACAAGCCCGCCGATTCGATTTCTATTAGCTTTTTGATAGATACTTTAAAATTATTAATTTTGCTAAATTGGAATATATTGAAGCCTTGGCGTAGACCTATGCTATTTCAAAGATTAGTGCACTGTTGCATAATTAGATGTCAGTTTTAGCTCAACTATTGTTTAAATAGCAGACTATAATAAGCTTTTTTCTGTTTGTTTTGTATACAAATATAGTGCAGAGTGCAACAAAAAAAGGTAAAGATTTACCCCAGGAGATATTATCTCCGTCCTGCCACAGGACATGACATTCTCAGCCGTAGAACCAGGATTGCCAATGATGACTGCATCCGTGGAAGGGGAGCCGGCCCTTCTACACACACTCCTGTTACCTTCCACCGTAGTGGTGCCCATTCACCGACCAGTTAAGGATGGATAGCTGGGTTGGCTAGAGTCGAGAAAGCTTTGTGGCCTCCGGGGATCGAACCACCGACCATAAGATCGGAACTTCTGATCAGCGCCTTAGACCACTCGGCCATCCCGACCGAAAACTTTTAATCGAAATTTAACCGAATAATTTTTAACAAAAATATTAAAAAATAATGGATGGAACAAATAGAAGGGTTTTTAATTATTTTGACGAAATGTCATTATATAAATTTGAAAATGCAGTGCAGATGAAGCTAGCCAAAAAAGAGAAATGCCGCTAGAAGAAATTAAGTTTAATTCAATTTTTTGAAACTTGTGAAAAATACTTTATTGTTCTTATATATATGTTTAATGGTAAAAAGTTATATATTGCTATCAGCGACAAAAGATCTGCAGAAAAGTGCAAAGATTTACCTTTTACTCAGAAAACTCTAAAACTCTAAAACTCTAACTAAAAAAGCGAAAAATCGTGAAAAAATTGTCCAAAACGTCAGAAAAAATTTTCGATTTTTGTAGTGTTAAAGAGCTGGTTCCGGTTCCGGTTCCGGTTTTTTAAAGCCAGTTCCGGTTCCGGTTCCGGTTCCGGTTTTTTGGAGTTCCGGTCGATCCCTAATATATATATATATATACAAGTATGAAAAATGCTCCTTGCAGTCGCATGAAAAAGTTAATATGAGCTATGATGGTCAACATTTAAATGTGTCAAGGACAAGATTTAAAATGTTTAATATGAGCCAACATCTAAATAAGTAGAGGACAAGATGTAAACGGCTAATATGAGCCGCTACGTTTCTCTTGGGCTCATATTGACGCTCATTTAGCTTTTGCTTACTTTTAATCCAACACTGATGGCTTGCATGAATAACGACGCATAAACATTAATTTTGCAAAGCTGTACGTAAATGTTTTCTTCTCCACCGCTACATCCAAGTACACATTTAAGGCCACCACATAAAGTCAACAAAACGAAACCGAAGTCCAATCTAATGAAGAAACGAAAATGTGGAACTTACACATGTTGCGAAATCTTGAGAAATCACAATTGAAGTTATCATCGCAATCATCACATTAATTCAATATTCCCAAGCCAATCAAATCGTTTATAAACACTGATGCTTATATGCCAACCGTAAACTGTATGATGTTTGCCATTTTAGTCGCGTCAATATGAGCCCAAGAGAAACGTAGCGGCTCATATTAGCCGTTTACATCTTGTCCTCTACTTATTTAGGTGTTGGCTCATATTAAACATTTTAAATCTTGTCCTTGACACATTTAAATGTTGACCATCATAGCTCATATTAACTTTTTCATGCGACTGCAAGGAGCATTTTTCATACTTGTCCTCAGTCTAGTTTTTGGGAACGCTACCATAACTGTGGCAGTAGCAATCACAAATTCCACCAGTGAATTCCCCATACCCAATAAGCTTTGCATGCAAAATTTCAGCCTTCTAGCTATCACCAGTTGCTTGAACCAGGACCTGGTTCAACTATGAACCAGTTGAACCAGATCTGGCCAGCCATGGGTTGGATCAGCAAAGTTACACCACCACTGAATTCCCCATGCCCAACAACCTTTGTATGCAAGATTTCAGCCTTTCAGCTATCTCCAGTAGCTTGAACCAGGAACTGGTTCAACACAGTGTTTTTTATTTGCTCAAAAACGCGTGTAATTACACACTTTTTTCTGGAAAATAGCAAAAATTTTTTGACGACTGTGTAACGTTACACAGAAATTTTGGACAAGTTTTGCCAAATAGTGGGAACTTTTTCCAATACGCATTAATTTGTTTCCACATATTTACCGTTTCTGGGGGGCTTCGCTCCCCATACCCCCATTCTATACCATTCTAATATTCTTACCTTATACTTAACAATCGGTTTGTCTTTACTACATTTGTTCCTTCATTCACTTCCCTTCAGATAAATTTGCGTTTTTAATGTTAATAAATTTTTATTCGTTCTGTCAAGTCAAAATCATCTCAACTAAATCTTGTTGCTGCTTTTCCTTAACTAGCTAACGTTCCTATGAATGCAGCTCGTTGCGTTATGCGTTGTAATTGCTTAATTTTTAACTTTGTCTTGTTGATCTGGTGAAGCATCAACCAAGTTTTGCTGTAAATTTGAGTTTTCAATTTTCACTTTCTTCGAGAACACCGCGAAATAATTAGCTCCCATTACCAATATACTTATATTGCCAATATACATACGTGGTAAACAAACGGGAGAAAATTAGAAATTTTTAGGTAGTTACACACTTTTTTCTGAAAAATAGCAAAAATTTTTGGCGAGGTGTGTAACATTACACATAAGCCGTCGGCGAAATAAAAAACACTGGTTCAACATTGAACCAGTTGAACCAGATCTGGCCAGCCATGGGTCGGTTCACCAAAGTTACACCACCAGTGAATTCCCCTTGCCCAATAACCTTTGTATGCAAAATTTCAGCCTTCTATGTAGCTATCTCCAGTTGCTTGAACCAGGACCTGGTTCAACTTTGAACCAGTTGAACCAGATCTGGCCAGCCATGGGTTGGATCACCAAAGTTACACCACCACTGAATTCCCCATGCCCAACAACCTTTGTATGCAAGATTTCAGCCTTTCAGCTATCTCCAGTAGCTTGAACCAGGAACTGGTTCAACCAGATCTGGCCAGCCATGGGTCAGATCAGCAAAGTAACACCACCAGTGAATTCCCCATGCCCAATAACCTTTGTATGCAAAATTTCAGCCTTCCAACTATCTCCAGTAGCTTGAACCAGGAACTGGTTCAACTTTGAACCAGTTGAACCAGATCTGGCCAGGCATGGGTCGGATCACCAAAGTAACACCACCAGTGAATTCCGCATGCCCAATAACCTTTGTATGCAAAATTTCAGCCTTCCAACTACCTCCAGTAGCTTGAACCAGGAACTGGTTCAATTGTGAACCAGTTGAACCAGATCTGGCCATCCATGGGTCGGATCACCAAAGTAACACCACCAGTGAATTTCCCATGCCCAATAACCTTTGTATGCAAAATTTCAGCCTTCTAGCTATCTCCAGTAGCTTGAACCAGGAACTGGTTCAACTTTGAACCAGTTGAACCAGGCGAGATACGGTGTCGGCACTATGCTCATCGTGTTCAGCGACCCCGATTTACCATATATGAGTACCACCCCAAGGCCGAAAAACGCTGTTTTTGCCCGTTTTTAGACTATTTTAAAATTTTCGGACTTTCGGAAATTTTTCAGCTTGAAGGTGTCCAAAAACGCTATTTTTTCCATTTTTGACCATCTATGAAAATCGAACCAGATTGAAATTCGGAAAAAAACATAAACTTGCTAAGTACCATTGCCTAGATATTCAAAAAAATAGTATAGAAAAATTTTTCCTATGGGTCGTTCGAAAAATCGAGTTAACACAAAATTGACAAAAATCATGCTGAATACAGAGAAAAAACCCCACTTTCAAACCCGTAAGAGAAAGTCGATTTTTTCAAAGTTCATTTTTTCCGGGCAAGTTTGGTATCATTCGAAAGCTCTCGGCCTGGAGATTTCAAAAATGTAAATATTAGCTCTTAATTCCTTCCCGTTAATTAGTTATGCCTAATTAGCACTTTTCAAAATCCGCAAAGTGCCTTTATAGCTCATATTATGGGGGGCTCTCCGAGCACCCCCATGATACCTTGTTAACTTTGTTTGACTGCAAATGACCAATAAAATGCCATCGAATGTCAGGACACTCTGGGACAAGGGTGGGATCGTTGGCTTTGTCCAATAGCTCTTGCACATAATTTTCCCCTAAAACATGACATACAAACTGCCAGATGGCTAAAAAGTCATACGCAATAAAAGAAACTGGGCAGCTCAAACTCAACTTTACACAAGCTAATAAAGATAGCATCTGTGCTTGCTAGCATTTCTAAAATCCATTTCCTCCCAACAAAAGTGAGTATATATACTCCTGTGGTGTCTAATTCTGCCTTGAACAAAACACCAGGCAGCTACAGTTTTCACCTTCGAATGATCTTTTTTAGTCGATTGTTGTCCTGTTTAACACCAGGTACAATACGGCTCTTTAAAAACTTTATTTTTTGCGAAATTACCGATACCGCGAACTTCGCAAAAGGTAGTAATTTTCGCCAAATTTAGCGACTTTCGCGTAGACGTTTCAAGAAAAAAATTCAACTTACGCAAAATTCATGGGAAGCTAGCTGAGCTAAACTTAAACAAAGTCAAGTTTTTTCGTAAAAACTCTTCGCAAAGTTCGCCAAATTTAACAAAAATCGCTACCTTTGTACCGCCTCCCAAGATAAATTCACCTGAATAAGCCCAGGGCATGGTAAGGATAAAGTAGTGAGGTCAGTCACTAGTATAAATGTACATATACCTGGGTGTAGGGGGACCCCTCCCCCAATATGGAGAAGTCCCGATTCCGCCCTGAAATTTTTGAGGATGACCCCCCCTCAAACTGACCAAATTCCAGACCCCACCCATCCAAATTTGCCAGACCCACCCTAAAATTTTTCAAAAAATTCGTCTAAAAATTGGAAAAATTCCAATTTTCGAACAAATGACCAAAAATTGCTGATTTATAGTGGTATATAAATATTGTACTTTTAGCAAAATTGCAACTTTTTCTAAATTTTTCACGAAACATTTTTAACCCACTCCTCCAAATTCGATTTTTCGGGGCCCCACCACACCTGAATAAAACCGGCTGACCCCCCACAAACCCAATTACCGCTTCCCCCATCCCTAAATTTTTGTCAAGGTACATATATACACCTATGGTCACTTACTAGGTATAAATTAGGCATGTTGTACAATACTCACCGAAATGGCGTTGACCACATCTATAAGCTGTCAAAATATCGGCAACGGGTTTGAGCTTGGACACAGCCACCAGTCTAGGAATTCGGTCTCCCGAGAAGCCAGCACTCGAATAACAGCCGGCAATGCAATGCTTCAGTGAGCTCAAATTTGCAGCTATAGCACAAGTGGTCATATTCTTACAATTACTATCATCGACCTCATCTCGGTCTTCAGCCATAAGCAAGCGGTGACCTAAATACAACCAAGAGTAGAGCCATGGGGGAAACCCACATTTTCGGATTTTGTCTTGTTATAAGGGCTAGCTGAAAACTTTATAAATGCCATCGTACTTTCTTGTAAGCCTATTTGCAATTCTCTAGGTTGTACCGTTAGGCTGGTATATACGTACACTTGTACGTATAGCCATGGGGTGAAAAAAACCCACCCCCTTTTTGGGGGGGAACCCACCCGCCTCCTGGGTCATGGGTTGGAGATATGAGCTCCAAAACATAGCAGCAGAAAGCGCGACTCTTTCTAACCTATGTATGCAAAGATCAAGTCATTTGGTTCACTCCTGCTCATTTTATGACATTTTGAAAATGACAACTACTTTTTGGTTCAACCATCCAAAAATTTACCAAAAGTTTGGACCGATGTAACTTTTGACTGGGTTGGGCTAGAAAATTTTTGCAAGTATCTGCAATGGTGGCAACTCTTCCTCTTTGCACACAGCCAAAATTAGACCGATCCGCTGTACCGTTAGTCTGGCACATTGCCAAACGTGGTGGGGGAAAAACCCACTTTGGGGGGAAAACCCACCCAAATTTTTTGGAAAAATTTTTAACAACTCAACACAGAAACAATTAGTGACTATAGCACGGTGCTATTGAGCACGCTGCGTCATCGTATGCGGTCAGATTCGGACAATTTTGCTTACCTGGCTAGCTAGGGGCTAAAGACCTTAAAAGTGCCATTTGCTGTTGGAGGACCCAATACAGGTACAATTGTGGATTTTAACAGCCAATTCTACGTAGAAAACCATTCTCTACACGATAGAATAATAAGTTTTATCAAATTACATCATTTTCAACATTTTTCAAAAATTGCCCTATGTTTATGTGTTATTGTTGTTGTTACTTTATGAAACCTGGCCAGTTGATGCTGCATTTTCAACGGCACATGAGATCTCTAAAAAAGCTACTTAGATCGGATTTTTTTGGTTGATACTAACTAAAAAAGGGTTGAATTTTACACTGGAAGTGTCAGAATTGCGCTAAAACAATTTTTAAGACCTGTGAGGGGTGGGTTTATTTCCCCCCCCATTTGGGTTTTTCCCCCATTGGGTTTTCAACCGCTACTTTTTGCATTATACCGCTCTAACGGTACAACCTAGAGAAGTGCAAATAGGCTTAAAAGAAAGTTCTAAGTACGCCAAGTACGATGGTATATAAAGTTCTCAGATAGCCCTTATAATAAAAAAGTTTCAGCCAAAATCCGAAAATGTGGGTTTTCCCCCTCCCCATGGCTATATCTAATGCAAAAAGTAACGGGAGGAAACCCATTGGGGGAGAACCTAAATGGGGAAAATAAACCTACCTCTCACAGGTCTTAAAAATTGTCGTAGCTCAATTCTGACACTTCCTTTGTAAAACACAACTCTTAGTTAGTATGACTCAAAACACTCGAACTAGGTAGCGTTTTTTGAGATCTCACGTGCCATAGAAAAAGCAGCATCATATGGACAGGTTTCATAAAGTTTAACATAAACATCTGGGCTTTTTGTAGTGGGGCCCCCACTTTTGGGATCCTCCCGACTCGGCCCCACCCTGGGCTTAATCCACCAAAACCTACCTACCTACCTACCAAAACTAGTGACAGAAGCTTATGAGCAGATTTAATGTATATATACTGTCCATCAAAAAAGGAGCATTTTTATCTAAAAAACTTGGGTACGGTTCATAGGTGTATATACTTGGGGTTGGGGAAGGTAGTTCCGGGGCCCAGCCCAGCCAGCCCCAACTAACCCTGGTAGTCTGTGGCATTGCAGATTGGAGCCACAGGGCCAAATCCTCCCCACCCCCAAGCCCTCCCTCCATGGTTGTGGGTCCCTACATCAGCTACATGTTGTGCTTTTGTTATAGGATTGCCTGCCGGCCGACTGGAGGGTGGTTTGGGGTCCCGTGTGGGGTTCCTTGGGCCCTTCCCCGGGCAAAAGGGCATCCCTGGGGCTGAGAACTGGCGTCTCTCAGCCGTCGCGCTACGCTAGCCGTGTATCTCCCAAATCCATGCCAACAGATCCCCCCTAACCTATTCCCAATCCCATGGTTCCTGCGCCTAAGGGATGTATGGCTGGAGGAGTATCCAGTCCTAAGCAGTGACTGTCCATATATTGGGTGACCCCTGGCGTTCCGGGGCTCCGGCGGGGACGCTTCCCTTTCTCTCCCCGAGATCCTGGCTTTTTCCTAGGCAAAAATTTCTGGGGGGGGGGGGCTCGGATTTCTGGGGGGGGAAGAAAAATTTTTCAAAAAATGCCTAAAAATAGCTATTTTTGCTGCTAAGCTAAAAAATTAACTATTTTTAACTTAAATTTAAGCTTAAAATAGCTAAAAAATGCTTAAAAATGGGTAAAAATCCGGCGAAGCCGGAAAAAATTTTCAAAATTTACCCTCAAAACCCTATTTTTCCGGGCATTTTGGAGTTGTGGGGGGGGGGGGCGGAAGGTCCGAATCCCGGGGGGGGCGACCCAAGTCTGGGGGTCCGAAATTCTGGGGGGCCCACCCCCCTGTAGGAAAAAGCCAGAGATCCATGCTGCATGGAAACTTTTATGAACTGTTATTTGGATGATTCAACGGACAATTTTGATGGATTCTCACCCTTAGATTATATAGAGCTAACTGATTCTCTACTACCGGTTTACTCCGAGTCTAATAATGGCACCGATTCACCATCTTTTCAGGGATTCTCACCACCCTCGGAACTGCGCTCTGCTAGGCGGCGTGTGAACCGTTTGCTGCGTCTCCGTAACTACCAAAACCGCCATCCCAGACCCCTATTCCATCCTAAGCAGCTCACATTGGTTGCCACCTGGAACTTACAAGCTGCTGCTGACCCAACCCGCCGCAGCGTCATAGCCGTTGACCTTGTCTGCCATAATGTTGGCATTGCTGCTGGCTCTGGTGTCGACATCATCGGTGATAATACGAAAATACAGCCTTCAATATAGTGGGCACGAGGTCCACGCTGTCAGAGGAGTCGGGCTTGCTCTGTCAGAAGAAATCACAAAGTCTCTGGTAGCCTTCCAGGGAATAAGTAACAGGTTATATGCTCGAATCCTGGAACGGCGATGTTTCTGTCATTGGCTGCTATGTACCGACTGACGTTTCCGACGATGGTGCTAAGGACGATTTTTACCAGCAACTACAGGACGCCTTTGCCGGCATTTCCTATCTCGGATTTCCTACTTCTGCTTGGCGATTTTAACGCAGACAGCTGAGCCCGGGGTCCATTTGGTAATCATTTACTTTAGGGGTCAAAAAAGGTTTTCTATATAAAATCGTCGATAAAATTTGGCGAAAATTGACCTACGGGGATTTTCGGGGGTGGCGGTTTCAGGAAAAATAGCAGATTTAATGTAGCTGCTGAACCGCGACCTGTAGGGCGCCGAACCCGGTTTTCGGGAGGTGAGCTCATGGGAAAATTTTTATTCCGACGTTCCACAGCCGTGTAAATGGGGTCTAAGAAGTTTTTATGGGCTAGGAATTCAAACCAAACCC